>SNQJ01S0049535.1:9872-56975 GCA_010110895.2 Picea sitchensis | reverse complement strand
GATCTCGAAAAAACTTCATTTAGGCCCTCAAAATGGCCCCGGAAGTGAAAACCTGCTAAAAATAGTAAATTGCCAAAATGGCCAGAAAACTGTTTTGAGCCATTTGGAAAAGGTGGGTGGCCCCTGATATCCACCTGGATCAAAAACCATGTTTAGTTGTTTGTTTTATGATGTCCTTCGTGTATTGCAAAGCATCTTCTGTCACCGTTTTCAGATCTGAATCTCGTCTTGTATAAATGGTTCTTTGTAATTTGAATGGCTAGTTCACTAATCTGTATCATAATGGATTTCATGTTGCAAGATACTTGAAACATCTTAGAATATCTTCTTCGTCTTGTAAGATAATTTAAAACTTAAGAAATTGTGTTGTGTGTTGGTCCCATTCATGTGGTAAAAGTATGTAATGCCTAGTTCTTCTGTCTTTTTTTTATCCGACAGACCATCTATCGGTTTTCTCAGTGGAGGACATCACGAAGTTGTTTCTGATCTGTTTTGGTGTTGATTTGTGAAGAGCGGGGACGAAAATAAAGGGTGAATAGGAATGTAAAACTATATACAATGGCTACCGAAACACTTATAGGATGCACGTGTAGAATAAGTTCAAAAATAATATGCCTTAAATACTCGGTCTTTGTGCTAAGCAAATTTATAGTGTTATTTCATTTGGGTTATCTCTTCTATATGGCTCATTGTTCACTATAACTTTGTTTATTTGTCATATGCTATAGAAACCATGAAGCATTGAATTTGACACGAAGAAGGTTGAATGATACATAGTGGAATTGGTATGCAGTTCTAGACTTATAGTTTTCATTTTTCTTTTTTTTCCTATTTTCATATTATTTAAATATAGCTAAGAAACATCTTGAAAATCACAACTTAAAAGATGGAGCAAGTAATAGATGCTAAGTGCTATGAAATAGATATAGACTCCATTGTACATGACAACATTGACCAGGTATTGCATAGCAATGGGATTTTTAGGTTAGATGCATTCTTGTATACTATGGGAGATTGCCTCTTCGATGCATTTCAAATTCTATTGCATTTCTGTTATTCCTCGACCGACCTGTGCAATGGATTCATAGATAATTTATTGTCTAGTTTAGAAAATGGCGATGTTGAGTCATTAGAGTCGTATCAATACAAATTGGCATCTGATTTTCTTTGCCAGTTGCATGGAATACATGATGTCACTATGTATTTTTCAAAGATGTGGTTGTCTGCATCAACAACTATGCCTGCACATGAGAGGGGACTTTTGGGAGATACATTTTGTATATGGTGGTTTTCCAAGTGGATGAATATATCAATTGGAATATGGTCATTAAAAAGGAAAAAAATATATCTACTATTCAACAAAAATGCATCTAGGGATCCATATTGCATCTTGTACTATGATGCCAATCCTCTCAGTGGTCATTATGAACCACTACTCTATAGAAAATTATCCATATGAAATCTTGGAGGACCTCAGATTTACTTGTCCCTCATTTGCAAAGACCTTTAATCACATTGGAAACAAATTATGCATCATATACACTCCCATGGATTGCACATAGCGACAACTATTCCATCTAGTTGTGGAGATAGTTTGTTCAATGCAATTTGCTATTTGATAGCAACAGAGTTCGATGTGCACTTGCTGCGCATTTACACTATTCAATCATTTTGCAATGCAATTATAGGTGGCATTCAACAGGCGTTTAGTTGCTTGCATCAACACCTTTTACCATATCTCCTAGAAAGTATGTTGATAATTGAAAGTTGGAAAAAATACCTTGTAAAGAAGGAAATTCCATATGAGAAAGGAAATGTAGAGGGTAGCAAATTATGTTTGCAATGGATATCTATCATATTCAAAGTAAATATCCAGTTCTGGTCAGCCCCATCAGATGGTATTGTCCATTCCTACTGTATTGATTCAAACTATGATCGAACAATTGACATCATGTCATTGAAAACAAATACGCCACACATCCATTATCAACCTTTGATAAGAAATACTACCAGTTCAGGATCCACTATCCATGCCACCCAAACTGCATCGAATCGGCATAAGCGTCACATGTTATTTAATCAGAATGAAACTCATCCCAATTGTCATGAGGTCATACAAATCTTAAACAAAAAATGTAGACTAACTTATCACAACTTGAAAAAGGTCATACGTGAGAGAAAAAAATACATTGGTACACTTTCTTCTATACCTTTGGGTTGTACAACCGGTCATCATGGGGTGAATGGGAGCTCAACCAAGAAACAAAAAATCACATATCACAACCTGAAAAAAATTGTTCGTGCACAACACAATCGTATTTTCACACTTTCTGCTAAACACAAACATCACATGTCCAATGAAAAAGAACATCACCATTTGCACCATTGAGATGGTGAGCATGCAATGCTCATAACAAATGTTGATTCCACTTTCAACATGGCTTGTCAACAAGTGAAACTAGTTTCCAGTGGCAACCATAAGTTAACCTACCACATGTTAAAAAAACAGATGCATGAGAGAAACAGGGGCAACTACATATCCCACAATGGTCATGGTATTGACTGAGAGGAAAAAATCACATATTGTGGCTTAGAGCCAACACCATGCACTGCTAGCAATGAAAACCAACAAACACTTACTACGCATGCTTGTCTAGGGAAGAGAGATGCAAAACAAATCTATATGAACAAAATTAAAGACACTCCTTCCATTGCATGTTTGATTTGCGATCAATTGAATTTCACAAAAAACACTAAGTCTTTCACCCCTAACTTGAAAACAAAATACCTCGGCTTGACAGTAAATGATAGAACATTTTCCAGTGGCAATATTTGTCTTCCATGAAAACGATCACTTGAAAATGGAAAACTACCACACTTTGCAACGCTTGACCAAATAAGATGTAATACACCACTATCAGATGTAAGTACACTTACAAAACTTGAAGAGAAACTTGTGTCTCTGCGAATTTCATTTTCAAAAATCAAACCTTGGGGCTATAAATGACCCTAAATGGGCTTAACATGATCAATTATTAATGTGCATGTCCAACTAGATGTTGTGCAAAAATCCTTGCCACAATTCATTAGCGATAGAATGACAATTGTTGTAGCTCTCAAAAGACGTTTGAAATACAATAATGCATACCAGACAGGTAAAGTGAGTGTGTACATTGTCATGAAAGCATTACAAGAATTATGTTCTGGGGCCCTATACAAAGCACAAAACATCTGTATAAATGATAACTGGAACAATGTTCTTGAAGAAGGAGATGACAACTCTGCACAGACTTTTGACACTGCTAGTGAATTTGATACAAGTGATGAATCAGAGAATGAAAGACCTGCTAAAACATTGATGCATGGATTCACTGATTCACAACGCATTCGTGACTTACAAGACAAGATTTTCGAAATTGCACCTGTTGAAGGGCAACGTCCACTTGGAACATTCAAGGACAAATTTGCTGAGGAAATGAACTTCCCAACACTCTTCTATGGAGATCCATGTCCCAGTGACATCACAAAATGATTTAGCTACCAAAAAATACAATGAACAACCGTCGAACTGGACAAGTGTCCGTCGGGGCCTCATATTCAAATTTGAACAACCTACGATCAATATGCAAACAATGTAACACACCCAGTGACAATCAATTCAAATTGAAATTTACACTGTTACACTGGCCCATATTGACCATTTTACATTTTTTTCATATTGACTCTAGGTTGTTCATATTGACCGTAGGTTGTTCAAACAGTGTAAGATTGTCTTTCAAATTCACTAGCAGTGCATCAAATGTATCTCCATATTTTTTGGTAGTTGAATCGTTATGTGATGTCACTGGGACGTGGATCTCCATAGAACAGTGTTGGGAAGTTCATTTCTTCAGCAAATTTGTCCTTGAATATTCCAAGTGGACGTTTCCCTTCAGCAGGTGAAATTTCGACAATCTTGTCTTGCAAGTGTACAAGTGTTCGTTTAGTTCCCCAAAAATAGTTCGATGGGAACTGCTACATTCAAGTGGTTACTTCTCCTGTCATAGAACAAATTTATTTTTCAAAACAATGCGCATAATAATTGAGCAAGTTCTCTCTTGCATGTGGGTGCGAATAAGAAAAGGCCAGCTACAAGGAAGAAAGTTATTGGCTGAAGATGTCAAGTACAAAGCAAACCTAGAAAAAATCCTAAAATCTGATATTGGATACATAGATTTCAAAAACATTCGCATCTCTCTTGACTATTTGCAACAAAACAAGAAAACTATTTTTGCAATGATCCGACAATTGGGACCCCCAACATTTTTCACCACATTTACAAGTGCAAAGCATCACTGGGATCCGTTGGTGGCTATAGTGTCTGCATTGTATAGGAACAAGAAAAGGAAAAAACAATCTGATACATTGGAAAATGATAACATTGACTACCTCATAATAAAAGACCCAGTGACATGTACTCGCTACTATAGGCATAGAATAAATTCTTTGAGGTAATTGATATGTCATGATGAAATGTTCTTCGAAAAAATATCGGACTACTATTTTGTGACTGAGTTCCAAACTAGAGGGAGTGAGCATGACCATGCACTGTTGTGGATAGAGGCTGCACCGATCTATGGAAATGACAACAACTCACAGATTGAGCAGTTTCTGGAAAAATACATAACATGCAACACAGATCATTTGAATCCAAAAATTTCCAAAGTTCATAGACATTATCATGCAAGAAGCTATAAAAACGAAAAAATTCACATTGCAGACAACTTCCCCGTGCCCCCAATGAGAACAACAAGAATCATAGAGCCAATTAGTTTATAGGACAATATTCTCATTGAGAAATCTAAATCTGTGTTTGCATTTCTAGAACAACAAGACTTTGATGACTTAATGAGCTTCAAAGACTTCTTGGCAGAGCTAAATCTAATAGAAGATGAGTACATCCAAGCCATACAATCTACACTTAAAAAACCAACGATTTTCCTTAAACGAAAACTTTCACATTTTTGGAACAATAGTTTCTCCAAAGACATGCCAGTTATGTGGAATGAAAATACAGATGCACAGTATGTCATCAATGCATATGGTGCATCATCATATTGTACCTCATACATGACAAAGGTTGACAAATCTATGACAAGTGCATTCAAAAGAATACACAAAGAACATTAAAGAAATCATATTGATGTTATGAAAATGATACGTACACTTGGAAATACATTACTTAATCTTCAACAAATGTCTGCTCAACAAGTAGTCCACATTGCACTTTCCCTTCCCCTCAATTGTAGTTCAAGGAAATGTGTCTTCATAAACACATCTCCACTTGAGAAACACACATTTGTGCTTAAACCACCATCTTTGCTAGAACAAGAGCCTGATAATTCAGAGGACGTACTATGTCACTCTATTATTGATTATTACCTCCAGTGTCCATCTTCTATTAATCATATATGCTTAGCAGATTTCATATCGTATTACAAAAAAAATGGTGCACCCATATCAAAAATAAAAAAACCATATGTAATACGCTTTGTCAAATACAACAAACACACTAACTATGAAAACTATTGTAGAAAAAAACTATTGTTGTACGTTTCGTTTGATCAAAATGAAAACACATTAAAACATAACTTCCCTACATGGGAAGCTGCGTATATTGCTTATGAGACTACAGTACAAATCAATGAATCTAGATTTACATATAATGTTAATACAACATGGGGTGATTTAGAAAGTGCAGTTCATGAACTAGAAAACCTTGACAATGTTGATGAGACATTGACAAACCATAAAACAACTAGAAATCTCTGTGAGTCCTATGACTTGCAAGCAGATTTTCCTCATCCTCGAGTAGTCAACATTGAAAAATGTATCAATCTTGGCTTTCAAGTCACAAAACATCCTTTATTTATTGAAAATAAAGAATATTACAGAGTCAGATGACTATTGAATCGAGAACAACAAGCAATTCTAAAGGACATTGCAATTAAAAAACGCTTAAACATGCACACTCCTGTGCACTTGTTCCTTATAGGTGGGGTAGGAACATGTAAGACATTCACAATGAAATCACTATTCGAAATGCTTATACGGATCTATGATTCAAACAATTCACTTGGCCCTATGAAACCAAAGGGACTGATAGTTGCATACACAGGAAAAGATGCATATAATGTAAGTGGAACAATAGTCCACTCTGCATTTTTGATGCCTTTTAACAAGTCACAGTTTCTTCCACTTAGCAAGGAAATGTTAGATACATTGTCTAAGATTTATGACGAACTACAACTTGTCTTCATAGTGAGGCATCTTTGATTGGATGTCACTTCTTGTATTCCATTGACAACCAACTGAGAAACATAAAACATGTGCACACCAACTACTTTGGGAACATTGACATGATATTCTATGGGGATCTTTACCAGGCACAACCCATCCAAGATTCTTTGATATTTGAACAACCTACAGTCAATATGCAAATAGTGAGGCATGACTTCTGGAAAGAAAATATAAAATGATTTAAATTACATACTACAATGTGCCAGACAGATAAAACATTTATTGCAATTCTGAATAGAATGTGGAAAAACAACCAAACATATAATGACTTAACATATATCAATTCAAGGTGCAAGCGACCTACACCAACATACCCAACCTTCCCTTACCTGTTCTACATGAATAAGGATGTTGCAATGCATAACAGGTGCATTCTATCGCTCATGCCTGGCGATGATATCATCATCAATTCAATTGACCTCGAAGAAGAAAACCATGGCAATGTACCGCATCATGAACATACAACCACTTTACCTTTCCAACTTGTCCTGAAATTAGACATGTTAGTTGAAATATATGCCTGCAACTATGATGCATAGGATGGCTTGGTGAATGGTGCAGATGGAATACTCAAAGATTATACCAAAACAAAAAAAGTTAATGTCCTCTAGATTAATTTCCATGAGCTGCATATTGGCTATCAAAAAGCAAACAAGTTGGCTTATCTATATAATTCAAACACTGTGCGTGATTGGACACCCATCTTACGAATATCAAAACCAGTATCGACATCGGCAAAGTCAAGTCGACTGAAGATTCAAAAATAGTTTCCAATTAAACTTGCATGTGCACGCACAACCCACATATTGCAAGGGCTAACACTTGATAGTGTTGCATTTGACCCTGCTGGAATTCAAATACATGGACTTGTATACAAAACACTGTCCCATGTGAGAAGTATAGACTCCTTGTATTTACTAAGCACTCTTACAAAAGATAACTTCAAAGTCAAACATAAAGTTGATATTGAGATGCAACACCTTAGGACTAGCACAAAATGACATCTACAATATGATTACCAATCCATACAAACAAACTCATTTGTATCAATTCTCTCACTTAACACGTGCAAGCTACATGCACATATGGATGACATACTCAATGACTATGACACAATGCAATTTGATATTCTATGGTTGTAGGAAACATACATGACATTATGCATGCAAAACAAGCAATTTTCAAATCACAACTACATATCAAGTTATATTACACACAGGGTGATGATATTAATGAAAAAACATGTAACAGTTTTGGAGCATATGCATTTTGAAGAAAACAATGTTGAGATGGTGCTCACAAAAGTAATTTTCCATGAATCAGAAATTGCAATATTGAATCTCTATGTTGCTCTGCATGCAACATTCTCCAACATACTGAATGTTCTTTCAAATGCATTAGAGCATTTACATATGAACGAAACCATTATCATTTTAGGAGACTTCAATATTGACATGCTACAAAACAATGCCATAACAAAATAATTGGAAACCTACATGTGCAGATACAATCTCTGCTTTCTTTTGGATAAGATAAACCATGTACACAACACACTTATTGACCATGTATGGTCGAATGTGCCCATTTCACAATACAACCTCTTTATATTAGACACATACTGGTCTGATCACAATACAATTGGTTACATGTGCAGATACAATCTCTGCTTTCTTTTGGATAAGATAAACCATGTACAAAACACACTTATTGACCATGTATGGTCGAATGTGCCCATTTCACAATACAACCTCTTTATATTAGACACATACTGGTCTGATCACAATACAATTGGTATTGTGCTTGAATTATGAAATATACATCAAGTATATTGCAAAATCACATTTCTATGTCTCAAAGCATGTCTGTCTAGCTTGTTGCAGAAAACCAAGTTATCCAACTTCTTAGTTTTTCCTGGTTTGTAATTGATTTTGGACACAATTTTTTTTTATATATACACAGACATGGATCAAAAAAAAAAAATGGTACATGCTTCTAACACTATCTGTTACTCTATTCCTTTGATTCTAGTTTATTTACTATATGTACATATTCCTTGTTTTTTCCTTACATATCAACTTACGTTCATGTTCATTGTGTTTTTTACTTTCCTTCATTGAAACAAACAGGAAAACTGGACAAGGCAAAGAACTATTAACGAGAAATGTAGAAGAAGACATACAAAGGTGCATACTTCTACCCGTATTCCATATCCAATTATTTTTCATATACTCTGTCTATATTTATTCTACTGATTTGCATCTCTTTTGTTTTTTTCTTGGATATTGCATATCTTCTTATATATTAACTTATCTTCATGTCATTTGTATTTTCTGTGCTGCTACCTTGAAATAAATAAAATTGTATTCCATCTTTTTTCATGTGTTCCTACGTAGCAACTTGCCTTCATGTACATTGTATTCTTTGCATTGCATTTCTACATTGAAAAAATAATAGACTAATTGAACACGAGGATGAAGCCTTATGTGCCACAGCTGGGAAAGCTGGAGTACAGTGTTCCAAAAGGTATGCCAACAATGCTGCCAAATAAAATACAATGCATATGCCTAATGCACATCCATATCAATTATGAACAATATACACATGTTCATAACCACTGTTTCACAAGTGACATGGGCATGAGCAGTGAATCATCGCAAACATCAGCACAACGACAAGGCCGAAGGTAAGGATTCATAGATTATTCTCTTTATATGTTTAGGAAACAAATATCGTCAGTTATTTATTCTACTATGCCATGTTAAATATGTTTATGTCGTTTACAACACATGTTTTTTAGTTCACAAGAACTATTTACAAGTAGAAGTGAAACTTTCAACATAGTGCAAGGTCCATAGACTAAGAGGTATGGTTACAAAACTCTAATATGCATACTTTATCCAATTTGTACATATATTGAAGCTTGTCATATTTTAGAATATGCTTGCATATAAGAATGTCAATTCATATATTTTGTCTATTGCTTATGGGTTTGAGCAATTTTTTCCAGCCAAAAACACCCTTCGAATTGGAACATGGTTTACATTTGGGCCACCAGAAATACTATTAAAATAAAATAATATGAATAATGTTGAAATAAATATAAACAACATCTCTTTAAACTTGAATCAAGGTTTGTTGAGATCCAACTATATTTCATAGATGAGAATGTTTTTCCCATAGTTGATGTATTTCTATCGCTTGATAATTATCAGACTAAGTGTTGTTGTGTGAGGGATAAAGTTATTTTCTTTTTCCTCTTCTATACTTACCCGTTTTTCCCTTTTCTTCTTCCCCTCTATTATCTGTTTTTGATTCTGTACTTAGTCTCATTTCTATGCTCGCGGGTTCCCGTGGTGGAGGATTGACAATCCTCATCTCCATTTATATATTCATATCACGAGTTTGACCAAATGCCATTCGTTTCCATACTTAGCCAATTTTATGTTCGCAGGTTCCCGGGTAGGCGTTATCGAATTCTCATGCCCTGTGTTCAGGGTATACATCTTGCACCCAAAACTTCGGTGATCTACAATTCGACCCCAGAATCCTCGAACTCGCAAGCCTCACTCTACCTACGATGACTCCGTCTGACAACACCTTTCCATACTTATTCGATTCTTCAAAGTTTCACGGGTTCACAGTCTCTCGGCTTCACAAAAATTTCAAAGCATTTTTCTCTCCCCTCCATCCCTGCTACCTTTGCCCCTTCCCAATGCACATTAATTATTCTTAGTGACAACTCACCACACAGGTTCGAAAATATTGGCATTAATAAGAGGAAATCTCAAGGACATCTCCCATTAAAACGCATTAATGGGAGAATATTATGGGATCTGATGATTTTTTTGTGTCGATCTTGAATTGGCAAAAAATTGTTGGTTATTTTAGTTTTTTTAAGGCATCATCATAGTAAGAATGCAATATTGTGCTAGCCCACTGTCATTACAAAGGTGTTGATGTGATCTCCCTCTTTAATATTGTGCATATATTACATCTTGTCATATTTGAAAATATGCTTGCATATGCAAATGTTAACTCATATATTTTCTCTATTGCCTATGCGTTTGAGCAAAATTTGCGAGCCGAAATCACCCTTCAAATTGGAACATGATTTACATTTGGGCCACAAAAATACTATTAAAATAAAATAATGAATAGTATTGAAGTAAATATAAACAAATTCTCTTTAAACTTGAACCTGAGTTTGTTGAGCTCCAGGTATATTCCATAGCTGAGAATGTGATTCCCACAGTTAATGTTTATGGCTGCGAGTTACTGGATTGGCACTATCGAACTATCATGCCCCATGTTCCGCGATATACATCTTGCACCCAAAACTTCCATTATCTAAAATTAGACCCCAAACTCCTCGAACTCGCAATATTCACTCTACCTACAATGAGTTTGTCTGGTTCCATCTGACTGCCCTGCCTTTCCATACTTAGTCGATTCTTCACCTCTTGTTGTCATAGATTCATGGGTTCATAGACTCACATACATCCCCTCCACCTTTGCACACTTCCCAATGCAAATTAATTATTCTTTTATTAGTGACAACTCACCACACACTTTCAAAAAGATTGACATTAATGAGTGAAAAGCTCGAGGACATCTCCCATTAAAATGCATTAAACCAATATTTATGAGAGATTATATTATCATACTCCAGTGTTCATTTTAAATACTATCAAGAAACAATTACTGTCACATGTTGCAATACAAACAAATCTTCATCAAAGCATTATCTTTTCTCATAGGCACCCCATATACACCCCAGTCACCTGAACTGAGCAATATTTCGATCTACCAACTCAACCTCCCTATTATCGAATTGACAGAGGTCAATATTATGGGATCTGGAATTTTTTTTTGTGTGGATATTGAACTCGGAAAAACTATTGTTTACTTTAGTTTTTTTAAGGAATTATACCCTCCCTTTCCATACTTAGTCGATTCTTCACCTCATGTTGTCACAGATTCGTGGGTTCCCAAGCTCCCAGGTTCACAAAAGTTTCAAATCATTTTTCTCTCTCGTCCATCCCTGCCACCTTTGCACCCTTCCCAATGAAAATTAATTATTCCTTTATTAGTGACAACTCACCACACATATTCAAAAATATTTGCATTAATAGGCGAAAAGGTCGAGGACATATCCCATTAAAATGCATTAAACCAAGATTTACAAGAGATTATATTATCATCATCCAACATTCATTTTAAATACTACCAACAACAAAGGAAAGTTCTCATCACCTTATGGTTTCATCTTGACAACATTTCTGTGGAGTTACATTGAATATTTTTGAGTGCGAGGACGAGAGTTTTCAGTGGTCCAGAGCTTATGACTACTACTTGTCCCCTTCTGCCGAGAAGGAAGTTATCTAGACATATGGAATTGTGCGAAAAGGTTGTGTCCCCGAAGTTTTTTACTATAAGGAGTTGGTCACCTGGTGCGCCAAAAATTATATTTCGAACCAACAAATTATCCAGTTGTGGGACCATTCCCGAGTTTCCTTATCGCCTCAAGTATTTCGAAAGATGTTAAGAATTCCCGAGTCAATGCTTAATTTCAAGAGTGAGGATTGCAGAGAGTTATTAAAGAAGCATGATAATGGATTGGACCTCTTACTAGAGTTCTTAAATAATATAACAACTGTTCCCGAGGACATGACTAGATTACAGGTTGGTGCATTCAAAAACCCTTTTCGGGAAATTGCATGGCTTTTCACGAGGATAACGGGACAAGAAAGTACAACTCGCATCTCTCAGATGATTTTTTATATTTTATATTTTACGGTGAAGGAACAATCCATATTCGATTGGGGCAAGTTGATTTCCATTGAAATCTCTTCCGAGTTATTGCAATACAAAAGGCAAAAGAAATTCTTTATGTCATCTTATTTAATTTTCGCGATAGCGCATTGCTGTCCATTCCCTAGATTATCTCTTTGTAAGAAGGTAAACTGCGAATTTGACCCAGTAACCTTCTGGCACCAAACATTATGGAGACACAAGGCCTCCCAACATTTTATGAAGTCTTTAATGATTTTTTTTCAGTTTTAAAGGGTTGATATTTGGAAAGGATTTTCCCCGGATGTCTGACTAGGCATTGGAAAGTCGCGTTTTTGCATTTTTTCCATGAAAAGAGAAAAAGGAAATTCATGCCTCTTCCTTGGAAATTCGGGGATTTCATAGTAAGGAATATGAACAATATTGACGGTTTCATGGGCCACTTCCACAACCTCAATTTGAAATATGATGAAATATTAAAAGGGTTCAACCCTAATGGTATTTTTTTAGAACACCTATTGGTTGTTGGTTTCAATAGTTCTTTCATTAACACTATCATGAATGAAGACGAATATAACACCTTAGGTAGTATTACTCATGACACCAACGACTTGGAGACAATACACAGTACCAATGATTCATACAAGCAGAAACGAAAATGTCTAGGTGAGAAAAGTGCCTAATCCTCGACTGTCACACCCAAGACTACAACATCTCGGAGCAGCACTCCAACGACCTACCCAAGAAAGAAAGTCACACACAATTCTTTAGGTGGATGAGGAGATAATAACCCTGAAAGTTCTCATAAACTTCCCGTGAGAAAAAATCGAAAAAAAAATAGTGCAAGAACAGGAGGGACCGAGGGGAGAAATTGAAATCCACAATCTCNCGAAAATATGAAACTGGAATTTGACATTGAAAAAATGTTCCCCAACAATGACCAACTAGAGAGCATTTCTCCCCATAACCCTTAGATGGAAATAATTGAGACCAATACCTTCGACGAAGAAGAGTCTTTTGCATTTCAGAGCGTTGTTTTTGACAACGAATCCAAAAAATTGGTTATTGAAAAGAGAGATGTAAAGAATAAGAAAGGGAAATATCATTTAGAGATGGACCCATGGAACATGCGCCCTTCCCAGATCTCCGAGATACACTTAGCAGCTAGAGATTCTCTAGACAACTCTATTAGCGGCCTTGAAGTGAAGAATGTCAGGTTAAAGGAGAGAATAAAAGAATTGGAGGGAGCTATAATGCCCCTTCCACTGTTCGCTAGTCCTCTGGTAATGATCAGGCCCACCACACCTGCAGAAAAGTTAAAAGAATCAGCAAGCCTTCTCACATTATCCCGAGGCTATGTGGAAAAGAATATAAAGAGAAGAATGGAATTAATAACAGAAGCTTGAGAGATGTCAAAGAGTATGGTCTCTTTTGGAACAAGAGCGCATGTTTTTCATGAGTTTCTTGAAGAAGATATCAAGAACGAGTAAGGTTTATATCTCGATGCAGTTGTACCATTTGGTGTTAAAGTTACTAGTATGACAAAATTGAGAAGAAGAGAGGAGGATCTTGTTAGGATATTTAGACACTTAGGAGTTAGTTAAGATCTACTTGGTCTAATGTATGTCATTAGGTAAAAAGTGTGTTTCTTTAGTACATACATTAGTATGCATTTTGTGGTTAGAAATCCGGCCGGTCCGCGATATGTTCCGACCTTAGAGTGATCCGATGATTCATACTCTCTCGATCTTAGCGGCCATTGATCACGTGGCTTAACGCAGTTGGTCCATGATCTCTATTTAAAGAGCATGGAGACCATTTGCGATGATAGGTTAATGAGAAAATCTCTTATATATCTCTCTATAATATTTTCTTTGCATTAATAAAAGCTGCTCAAAGTGGCCGCGTTGGGCTGGGGCCGTGGATGTTTTCCGGTAGGGTTTACCGATGGCTGTCGGGTGTGTTGATCTTTGATCTGGTTATGTGAGTGATTCGCGAAGGTGTTCATCCTCTATTGGAATACTGTGTTGTCGAACATGGTATCCAATCTTGTTGAACCCCTCATTTGTAGATCGAGATTGTGAAGTTGTGTTACCTCATCTCCATTTTCTAGCGACTACGTACATTTTGGTGAAAGGCGTTCCATTACATCGAAGCATGCTTTCATTTAGGAACACTTTTCATTTCACTCGAAAGGTTTATGTTTACCCAAGATACAACCATTACCGATTCAGAATCGGAGGTATAAAGTTTGAATAAGCATTTTTTAAATTTTTGCAAAGTTTTGATTTTATTTGGTTTGTATTTTTTTTTTTCCGGGTTGCTACTCTTTTAGATCACGTATGCTCTTTGCCCGTCTTGTGCGATCTGGAAAATTTAGAAGCGGATAGGAAAAGAGTGCATCTTAAGGTAAATGTAGAGATCTAACCCTTGTTGTCATGCGAGAGCGAATTTTTTTTCGTATTATTGAAAGAGTTTTTTTGGAGCATGCTCTCAAGGTGCGTCTTCAACAACAAAACAACAATAACAACAATCCTCCTTACGAACGTTACAATATGTTTTGCTAGATCAGAGTTGGTTAAAACTTTCCTTATTAAGTAAGAGTTCTTGAGTTCAGTCTCTCTTTTGTTGCCTTTTTTGAAAAGTTCGTACTAAAAATTGTAAGTGCATTTCACTTCAAGTATAAAAGTGAATCCTTATAAGTAGCATTATATTTTACTTTAGGTTATTTTGCGTACAACTTTTACGTTATAAGGTAACCTCATTACAGCAAAAGGCATTACTTCTCTTTATAAAGTGGGATTGCCTTCATAAAAGTAACTTACACACTATCGTGGTTATTTGGTTACCGTTTATGCCTTTAAAAGGGGCATAACTCTCATCTTGGAAGTCTGTTTCGATTGCGTTTTAAAAAACTGCACAACTTTTCAAGATATTTCCATACAAATCATCAGTTTAGTTATAAATCCTACATTATCTGCATATTTAATATGGCTTCTACAAGTGCGTCATGCTTACCAGCGACAACTGCTTCAATGGAGATCCCATATGGAAGATTTATTAAGAAGTAAAAGGCCTGTATCGGATTACCATGGGAAAGCAAAGCGGGCTACTTGATGATGATAAGAAATCCAAATGGGATAATAGAATAGCCGAATCATGTGGACTAATTGGAATTTTCATCTCTTCTGATCTAAGGTACCATCTTAAAGGAATTGATGACCCCGAAGCGACTTGGGACAAGATTGAATCGTGTTTGGTAAACTCAATATTATTGAGCACAACGGTTAGAAAATCAAAATCTTGACCTTGAGTCCAAGTGGTTTTCCTTGCCTTAGGACTATCTATCTAAGTTTAAACACTCGGTTTTATGTGAAGAATGTGACATAACAATGGAGGAAGAAAGCGTTGCATATATCTTATTCTTTCTAAGCTAAGCTAGGTAGTGCATATTACGTGTTTGTATCTACCTTCTATGCCATGAAGAGGTTGTAGGGAAAGCTTAAGTACAACCCACTCTTGATTCCTTTGTGCTTCTTTTATTTGAGAGTAAGATAAGCTTGCACAACTTTGTGTGATCAACACTGCAGGTACTTTAAACAAAGCCTTAGTTGCCAGGTAGAAAGATAAAACCAAGTATCCCAAGAAGCAACATCCACCCTACAACAACAAAACACAACCTAAGGGTCCCAAACCCGCTTTCAGTGACTTGACTCCTAATGGTGACAAGGATCAAAAATATAAAAGGAATACTAACAAACATTGCAGCTTTTATAATAAAGATGAGTCTTGATGAGTCGATGTTTTAAGATGATGGAGGCCTTAGAAGCAATGATGAAGAAGCACACCATCAATATTGATTCTTCTTCTTCTTCTTCTCATGGACATGCACTTTACCTTACGGTTTTTTCCTTCAATACACCTTCTACTACTACTTCTTCTTAGAGTGGTGGCTTATTGATTATGAGACATCTTATCATATGGCTAAGAATAAAACCATATTTTACGCTCTAAATGAATGTAACACCAAGGAAATATTTGTTGGTGATGATAGATCTCTTAGTGTTATGGGATGCGGAACAATTCAAGTAGAAAATGGTCATTTAATGATGTATTATGTTCAGTTCTTTCTTGTAACCTTCTATCCGGAATATCAAATCACTCATTGGTGAAGTAAACCATGGGAGGTTTCCTCGCAAAGTTGGCAATCAAGGATCTAAAGGAATCTGTATTCTTGCAAACTGGAATTCTTGATGATATTACCGGGTTGGCCTGAAGTTCCGACAGCGTTGGGTCATCATCTTTTTCATCGATTTTTTGTTGCTCATAAGCGATGACTTGAGCAAACTTTGTATGGCCGGTTTGGTCATCTAAACTATCGCTCATTCAGCAACTATGTAATCAACGGATGGTGACTAGATGGCACCTGCTGTTTCACTCTGAGATGGTGTTTGTGCGGTTGTGTTCTCGGTAAACATCATCGAGACGGTTTGACAAGCGTGCCTTTTGGCATGCCTTGGGTCCTTTGTAGCTTGTTCAGAGTGATTTGTGGTCCACTTTCTTCTCCTTCTTTTCACAGGTGCAAGTATTTCTTAGCTTTCATTGATGACTTTCGGATGTGCCAGGTTTTACTTCTTAAAACTCAAAGAGTGAAGTTTTGATAAGTTTTGGCCTACAAGGCCTTGTAGAAAAAGCTTGTCGGACATCAAATTCAAAGGTTAGAGCAGGATAATGGAGGTGAATTTGTGAACAACAATTTTACAAGTTCTTGCACTACCTGGAGCATCCAAATGCAACACCTTTGTTCCATATACACCACAACAAAATGGTGTTCTTTGAGAGAAAGAACCATATATTAAAGAAATGGCTAATTGTATTGGGCAGAAGCAATCAAGCATTACGGTACATAGTCAATCGCACTCCACAAAGGCTCTTAAAATGTATAACACTAGAAGCTTGGACTAAAATTAAACTAGATGTAGAAGTCACTTGGTGTATTTGGCGTGTGCATGGGCTCTTATTCACGATGAAAAGCTGCGACTAAAGTGAAAGTATATTTGTTGGTTGTTACGAGAGATGTAAAGGTTTATAGACTTCTTCCAGCACATTGTAATGAAATTATTCTTGAAGAAGAGATGTTAAATTTGATTAGACATATCTTGGCCTCTGAGCCTAATTAAATTGTGCCTTCTTGGGCACAATGAACCATCTTTGGCATTTGTGCCTTCTTATATTCCTATTGCGGATTCTTCTTCAGATGATGAAAGTGAGATGAAAATCCCACCTCATCGCGACACTCCTGGGATGACTCCTTTGAACTTGAACAAGCACCGGTTCCACCACTTCCTAGATGGGTTTGTTCAACATGAGAAGCATTTGGTGATCTTGTGGTGATCCTTGGTCGATTCGGACACGTTCACAGTTTCAGAGAGCCTCTTCTATTTTTGGCTCAAGTTTTTAGAAAGTCATGATCGAGAGACATTTGCAAGCCTCAGGTCATCAATATTGGGATACGACAATGAATGAAGAGTATAGTTCTTTAATGGAAAGCGATAATTGGGATCTTGTGCCTCTTCCAAAGGAAGAAAACTTGTTAGATGCAAATGGGTATGCAGACTAAGTATGCATGGGATGGAAGTATTGAAGACACAAGGCTAGATTGATTTGTAAAGGATTTTCCCAAGTTGAAGGCATTGAATATAATGAAACCTTTTCCTTTGTAGCCAAAATGAATTCCATCACCTTGTTCTTGCCCTTAGCCTCACATAAATGGGAGGTCCATCATATGGATGTTAAATCTGCCTTCTTGCATGGAGTTTGAAGAAGAAATCTACATGGAACAACCTCACATTATGTCTAGAATGACTCTAGCCTTGTTTGTTGCTGAAATCTCTTTATGGTCTCAAGCAAAGCTCCACAGGAAGCTTGGTATGCCAAAATGGATAGCTTTCTTATTGCCGATTAGTTCTCTGATGCCATTCACAGTCCTAATGTCTATGCCAAAGTGGGAAGCCATCTCATCATCCTTGTCCTTTATGTTGATGACCTTATCCTTCTTGGTAGTGACTCAAAAATTTTAAAACATTAGCCAACCGATAGCAGAAGAATTTGAAATGGACTTAGGCTTTTTGCACTGGCTCCTTAGCCTCCAAGTTTTTGCAAACTAATGAAGGAATTTTTTCTTTCCAGTCTAAGTATGCTTGTGATGACCTTCTTAAATTAGCTTTCACATGGATGATTGTAAACCAACCCCTTCTCCCCTTCGATGCAGGTCAAACACGCCACTTGTACTTCTCTGAAGTTGATGCCTACTATATATTGTCAGTTAGTTGGTAGCCTCTTATATGACTCATGCAGGTCTCTTTCCTTTTGTTGTTGGTCTTGTTGCCCGATATGAAAACACCCATGAAAGCCATTGGAAAGTAGCTAAGGATACTAGCTATGTTAAGTAGATGCTTATTGAGTTTAGGATACATTCTGATTCGATGGGGACTCCTTATTGGTTGGTTTCAGGATTGATTGATTTGGTAGAGCCTAATGATCCGAAGTCTACTTGCAAGTTATGTTTCGGCCTTAGTTGAGACTGTCACTTGGGCACAGCTGAGAGCTATAATAGGCTATTGCACTTTCTTCGCAGAAGCAGAATACCGAGCAACGGTAGAAATGCAAGTCGGGAAGCCACAGGGCAGCCGAATCCTTTGATTTGGATTCCGGCCTGACCTCAGAGCCCGGACTTTGGTGTGACAATCAAAGTGCCATCAAAGCTCACCAAAGACCCAGTTAAACATCAACACAACAAACACAGCCGAGCTACATGCACTTCATCAGAAGCTTATTCATGATCAAGTTATTGCGAAGTGCTCTTTACCTTCTGAAGAAGATCAAGTTGAGACATTTTCACAAAGTCTCTTACGAGCGAAGTTTTCCAAACTTGATCTATGTTAGGATTTCGAGGGAAGATGTCATTAAGGATAGGCTCTAATGCCTCCCCTTCCCTTCTCCTATTGTGTCATTATGGCAAATCTTCAATCCTATCCCAAGTTGTTCTTAAGGGGGATGTTAGGATATTTAGACATAGGAGTTAGTTAAGATCTCACCCAGTCCTAATATAGTTAGAGTAAAAATTAATAATGTTTCTTTAAAGCATTAGTATGCATTTGTAGTTAGGAAATCGGCAGTCCGCGATATGTTCCGACATAGAGTGATCACGATGGATCATACTCTCCTCGATCTTAAACGGCCATTGATATGTGGATTAACACGGAATTGGTCCATGATCTCTATTCAAAAATAGCATGGAGGGTCATTTCTTGTCGGTGTAGAAACTCTCTTGTAAAATCTCTCTATAATCTTTTCTTTGCATTAATAAGATTGTGAGAAACTCTCTTGTAAAATCTCTCTATAATCTTTTTCTTTGCATTAATAAACTGCTCCAAGTGGCCGCGTTGGCTGGGGTCGTGGATATTTCCCCGTAGGGGTTTTACCACATGAAAACATTGGTGTGTTGATCTTTGATCTGGTTATGTGAGTGGTTACTGAAGGTGTTCATCCTCTATTGGAATACCTGTGTTGTCGAACAGATCTCCCTTCCCCGGATCGAATAAACCAACTAAACACATGCTGGAAAGAAAAGGTAAAAAACCTGAATGGTAGCGTTAAAGTATGTAGCTAGGCCATATCTAGAAGAGACAAACTATTCAAGAAGCTAACTAAGATAGATATAGCTGGCAGCATCAATGAATTCCAAGACCCGAAATTGATATTCAACTTGTTGTTTTTAACCAAGAAAGCATTTGATGCTCAAGTTGAGATCTATAAAAGACTGTCATTTGAAAATTTCTATGGCATTCTTGAATATGGTGAAGATGACATGAAAGGCTAGCTAGTTGATTATTCGATTAAAATCCAAGATATTCAAGAAGCATTGCACAACCTCTCTATTGATCTAAGGGACTTGGAAAGTGAATTGTCCAATATAAAAATATGGCATGAAATCAACGTGGCGCCCATGAGGAGCTACATCAAGGAGTGGTTCAAAAATGATTTCGACAAGATTACCAATGAAGGGCAAAGGACATTTGAGATGGTTCCCATAACCGTCGAGGAAAGCCATAAAAGAACATCAACAAGCAAATGAAAAGGCATGGGATACCATCATAGTAAGTTCGTACTGATCACATTCTTCTGTCTTTGTCAATGTCTTCATTCAGTTACTCTACCTCTTTAAATACAAAGGTTTAACCAAGGACTGACAATTTTCTCTTTCTTCTTTCCAGGTCTTGCTTTCTCCCATCGCAAACTTTCTTCTTTATACAAGTTTGATTCTTGTACATCTTTTCTTTATGGTCCGTGGGAGCCCCAATCCCAGTCATTATGACAAACACATTTAAATTTCAGAGAATGTGTACTGAACTATATATTGTTTTACAAATTCCAAGAGAGATATTTTGGGAAATAATATCAACTGTATTTTGTAACCCAGTTTATCTGAATATAAAATATTTGAGGTTGTTGTATGGTGTTTTTCAATGTTTAATATTGCTTTTTGAATTTTGAATTTTTTTTAAAATTAACTCATTTGCATGTACAACTATTGATAAATGAATTCAACTTCTTTCTACAAGAATTTAATACACTCTTTGATCCATAGTTAAAATGCACTATAATATTTTTTTGTCCCTGCCCAGTACTTCCATTTAAATAAAATCCACTCTATTGTGGCATCTGCAACTTTCGCTCATTACATTTTACATGAAAGAATAATTTGTGATAGGACATAGTTTTGTGGTTCCCACCCTATACTTAAGAAATAAATGGGTAGGCCCCTCCTGCTTTCATTTTTTGGGGCCCCGAAAATAGAGTCAATGAATGACGTTATTTCAACATGGCAACTCAGGTGTTGACGTCATGTTCTTGTTTAATATTGTGCATATATTACAACTTCTTATATTTAAGAATATGCTTGCATATAAAACATGTTAAGTCATATATTTTTTTGTCTATTGCTTGTGGGTTTGAGAAAAATTTGTGAGCCTAAAACTCCCTTCAAATTGGAACATGGTTTACATTTGGACCACAAATAATCTATTAAGATAAATTAATATGAATACTATTGAAATAAATATAAACAAATTCTCTTTAAACTTGAACCCGACTTTGTCGAGCTCCAAAATTTGCGAGCCGAAAACATCCTTTAAATTGGAACATGGTTTACATTTGGACCACAAATAATCTATTAACATAAATTAATATGAATATTATTGAAATAAATATAAACAAATTATCTTTAAACTTGAACCTGACTTAGTCGCATTTCTATGATCGCGGATTCTTAGGTTGGCGGACTGACAGATCCTCTTCTCCATCTATATTGTCACATCATGAGCCCAACCAACCATCATCCCTTTTAATACTTAGCCAATTATCTGACCGCGGGGTCCTAGGTTAGCGCTATCGAATTGTTATGCCCCATTTTTCGTGATATACATCTTGCACCCAAAACTTCCTTGATCTACAATTCAACCCTGGACTCATGGAACTCGCAAGCTTCACTATTCCCGGGTTCACAAAAGTTTCAAACTATTTATCGCTCCCTTCCATCCCATCCACATTCACGCCCTTCCCAATGCATATTCATTATTCTTTTACTAGTGACAACTCACCACACTGGTTCGAAAATACTGGCATTAATAAACGAACAATAGATGTTGTTGTGTGACATACTTACCCCTTTTTCCCTTTTCTTCTTCCCCTCTATTATCCCTTTCTAGTTGTATACTTAGTCACATTTCTATGATCGTGGGTTCCCGGGTTGATGGAATGACAGATCCTCAACTCCATATATATCCTCACATCATGAGTCCGATCGACCGCCATTCTTTTCATACTTGGCCAATTTTATGGCTGCGGTTTTCGGGGTTGGTGGTATCAAATTCTCATTCCCCGTGTTTCGTGATATACATCTTGCACCCAAAACTTTTGTGATCTACAATTCCACCCTAAAATTCTTGAACTCCCAAGATTCACTCTACCCGGGTTCATAAAAGTTTCAAATCATCTATCGCTCCTTCCATCCCCGCCACCTTCTCAATGCACATTAATTATTCTTTTACCAATGAAATCCCAACACACAGGTTCGAAAAGATTAGCATTAATAAGCGAAAACTGCATTCAACCTCGATTTACAGGAGTCCGACCAACCGTCATTTCTTTCCATACTTAACCAATTTTATGGTCGTCGGTTCCCGGGTTGGCACAATCAAACTCTCATTCCCCGTGTTCTGTGATATACATCTTGCACCCAAAACTTTTGTGATCTACAATTCCTCGAGCTCGAAAGCTTCACTCTACCTGGGTTCACAAAAGTTTCAAAGCATTTATCGTTCCCTTCCATCCCCACCACCTTCACGCCCTTCCCAATACACATTGATTATGCTTTTACTAGTGACAACTCAACACACATGTTCGGAAAAATTGGCATTAATAAGCAAATACATCGAAGACATCTCCCATTAAAACACATTAAACCACAATTTATGCGAGATTATATTATTAGATATCTTCTTCACATGTTACGTTTCATATTATTTTATGGGAAGATTCCATTTCATATTAATTACTTTGTTCCTGCCATGTATTTCTGGGTAGATTCTTTTTCAATAATTGTAAATTAAGATATAAGTTATATCTTAAATAAGTATTCAATGAAATTTCAACATAGGTTTTAATATATATATATTTTTTTATCATTTCATTTCTAAAAAACAATTGAACATAACTTATATATATATATATATATTTCAACTTTCATTTGCTTATTGTTAAAGATTTATTCTAATTACCCTTTACTTACCATATTGTTAATTTTTTTTTTTAACAATATTCCTCATCTCTCCCCATCTTCCAATAATCATCATCATCAATAATTATAAGGTGCCAACTATCATCTTCATTTCCAAATCTACTTGACAGGGACTAAGCTTATAGACAACACTTGTTATGAAAGGTATAAATTTGTTTCAATAAAACTAAAAATAATGTATTTTTAAATTAGAAATGACAAGCTATGTAAATATATAGCATATCATGCTAACCTCATTTACTTAAAATAAATATAACTACATAATAACATTTTAAACAGATAGCATAGTATTAAATTTCAATTTATTAAAGCATAGAAGATAAAGAAACAATTAAGATTTTACTTTAAAGTATATTTTAATGTGATGACTTGTTATGTTCACGGTATGAAGAGTATTAAACAAAGAACTATTTAAAAGAAAAGCATAATTACAAATAATGTTTATAAATGTTATTTGTATAATGGTTTGATAATTATTGGAAGATAAAATAAAAGTTAGGATGTTACTCTATAAAATATATATTAATAGGTTTACTTGGTATATTTAGTTAGAATTTGAAGACATTTATACAAATCAATTCATGCAATATGGAGTAATTATGCATTTTTATTAGTTTATTAGCGTACAATGTGTTAATTATTTATTGAGATGTTAAATTAAATTCTTGGCTATAAAATTAAATAATGGTTCATGTGTTGATCATAAAGTGAGTTCATGTGTTGATTATAAAGTGAGTTTCTTAAGGGTGAAGTGAAGAATAAGTTAATTTTGTAGTAAACAAAGTTTATTTTTTATTTATTTTTATTGTATTTTGAATATTTGAATTGCAAAATTTTCAATATTAAGTCACCTAAATGGAAATAGATATCACAAAATTTATCAGTTGGCACACTTACTTATAATAAGAAGAGGATGGGGTGAATCAATATGAGACTGCTTTTATTTCTTTTATTGTACTACACTTATCGTTTCATTACTTTATCATCATGAGCAATCAATAAGAGATGCATACAACACAATATTCAAAGAATTAATGTGAAAACTCAAATGGGAGAAAACCACATAAATATTTTATTAAAATATATTCATAGGCAACAACATGTTATATACATCAATCCATTACAATGTGTATCACATGAACTTGTCAAGGTCATGTGAGTTGGTGGTTTATACCTGAGTCTATGCCCATGCCCTATTTTTTCTCCCTTTTGCAGGCCATGTTTTTAAATTTTCCCCTTCAGCAGACAAAGTCAATTTGTTTGCCCCTTTTTGTTTAAGCACTCATCTCCGTTACCTCTATCACTGATCCTTCTGTTTTCCTGAACCCTTAGCCAGTCATCCAAGTTTTTATTTTACACAGGACACAGCCATGAGCACAAAGCGCAACACTTAGAGCGGTCTGATATGGACTCAAATCAAGCAAGCAAGCAAGTTCGGTTTTCAGCAGAGGAGATTCCATTCGAAGTTCAGATTTGTGGCCCTCAGGCGATCGAGATCACAAAGTTGCGCAAGGTTTAACCTCAGACAAAGGTCTGAAGTTGCAAGGTCAATCCTAGCTATTGGCACTGGGAAGGGCACGTGGCGAAAGATCAACATTTCGCGGTTTCTGAACTCAGGAAGTGCAAGGGAAAGGTTGTAATAACTTGCGAATTTCGAACTCGCGAAATGATCTGGACCGTTCAATTCAGAAGGGCACGTGGCACAATATCAATGATTTCGCGGTTTCGCAAGTCAGAAAAGTCCAAGGGCAGAGTCATAAGGAATCGTGAGGTGCAAACTCGTGAAATGATCTAGGTCGTTGGATCAAGGAAAGTCATGGACCGTCGATTTGAGGCGAATGTAAAATCAGAAATCGGGAGAAATGAGGTGAGTATTCATTCAACTTCTCGAGACGCGAAATTCCGATACGATGAATATTAGATATAGACCGTGGATCTTGTAGGGATAGGTGGTAGCCGATCTGATGGTTCGCAGAAGTGAATTTCAGAAGTTTTGGGAGGAATCGTGGTCGTCAGATGCATAGCAGATCCGAATGTCGGTTTGAAGAAGGGCCATTTCACAATATTGGGTATCAGGGGAGTGTAGTCAAGTGATGTGAAGGTCCCCAAAACATGAAATCGTGATGCGCCCAGGAGTTGGGCCTGAGGTCGCATGAAGGACAAATGAGGTGAAAGAGAGTTGGCACTAGGATCTTTGGGAGTGCGAAGGAAAGAGTGTGAATTTCATGAGACCTGAACCAAAAGCCGAAGATGCCTGTGTGAGTTAAAGAAAGAGACCGTCATGGCTCCAAGGGCCCGGGTTGAATAGAAGGGCCGCTAGTAGTGCATGGTAGATCCTTGGGCATTAAGTCCCGTCCTTATCTCGATGAAGGAAGTTAATGAAAAAATGAGTGGTGGTTGAAACCTCGGCTCACTCCATAAATGGAAGGTATGGAAGGTCTAGCCATGGGGACTGAACTGTCAGCCCGTGGTACTCCTGCGAGAAGATTTTCCTGCAAAACCCATGCCGATCTGAGCTCACGTCTGACAGAAGAATGCCCACACAGTGTGACAGAGCAGGTGTCTACTGGAATCTTTGAATGTAGGGGTCCGATCATGCTCCTGGTAGTTGCAGCAGTTTTGAGTATATATACTCAGTTTTGATATTTTGTTATGGTCGATGGTTGAGCTAAGCTCCCGTATTGTAATGTTTTAATGAATCTCTGGTTCTCTTATTATGTAACTTGATTTGAGACTTCTTGTTTGATGAAAGTAAGCTTATATTTCCATCTTATTTGCGTCTGATACTGAATGTTCATGATCGAAGGATTCGCATGGATTGTGGTGACTGTGTTGTAATGGATGTTTGATTGCAGTGCAGTTATAACATTTTTAGTTTATTGAAACTTTGAATTCAAGAGGATCTTGTTTTCATAATTTTTCCTCCTTAGGCTACTGGAAGACCCGATGTCCAGAGAATACCTTTACATCTTCTCCTCAATTTCTTCCTCCTACTCACTTTTACTACAACCTACTGGCTGAAGTTGATCAAGACCTCATTTTCTTGTGCATACTTCCCCAGTTTTCTAAGTTAAAATTATATTCTCTTGAGTCTGCCCCATTTGACCTCTTTAAATCCATTAATAGTGACATATAACCGATGGGTATTGGGCTTAACTCTACCGCAATCCAAAGGTCACTTCTAGTGCTAACAGTTTTGGCGCCGTTGTCGGGGATGAATTAAATATTTTCCATGGGTAGAACGACAACGAAATTCTGATTTAGAAGGCGCATCAGAAATCAGAACCTTTGAATATTGTGCTTGCACCTGGCAACTCCACTATCTAGTGACTCCACTGGTCCGACTCCATTGTTTTAGCTGGCTCCGAAAGGCAGACACATGAGGTCTCATCTACAACTGCCTCTAACCACGCCTAAATATAACCCAAAGAAAATTATCAGAAAAGGAAAACCCCTCAAGAAGGTACTTCAGCTTCTGAACCAGGTGATTTTGGTAATTTTCATAATCTTCCTTCAGAAACCCCAATTAATTTTTCTGTTTCTCCTGTTATCCTATCTACTGGAGTTTCCAGAACTTTGAATTTCAGAAGTTTTCTGGTTGATTTCTCTTCTCCTGGCCTCGTTTTGGAAGGAGAAATATTAGACACTCTTGTCTCTCCTGAAGTTGTACTGTGGCTCAGACCTAGGAAATTAGGAGACTTCCCCACCCCTGGCTTTACTACTCCTCCTGTTAGAGTTGCTGCAATAGAAACCTCTATTCCTACTAGCTCTGCAACCTTTTTCTCAAACACTCAACTGTTTCCCTTTTCCCCCAGAAGCACAGTTCTAGTCTCACATGTCCAAAATCCATCTCCACCTGCTTCTCCTCTTGTTCACACTCTAATGGCAGGATAAAATCCCCCCAGGACTAGAATGGAAGCTATAATAGCTAATAGGTATGCCCGTCTTGTTTTGCCTCAGCCTCTAAATGCCCTCCTAGTGGATGGCTACCTTAAGCAGTTTCCTAATTTCACAAGCGAGGGAGATATAACCGCAAAGGAACACCTTGAAGCCTTTTACATTTTTACAGATTGTCATGTCATCATGGATGCAGATGTGTGGATGAGGATTTTTGTTCATAGCCTTGAGGGAGAGGCTAGGAAATGGTTTGGGGCCTTTCCTCCTGGATCTATCGATGGGATTGAAGCCCTAGATAAAGCCTTCTTAAAGAATTGGGGGGATAGAAAGGATTTCCTTTACTATATTACAGAGTTGGATCACTGAAGAAAAAGGAAGTGGAATCCATTTTTGACATCTCAAAGAGATTTAATAAAATGTATAGAAAAATTCCCACTGAGGTTAAGCCTACAAAAACCTCTACAAAGATTACTTATTCTAGTTCTTTTGACCCTGATTTCTGCCTCCTGTTAAGAGAAAGGAGAGCTACCTCCTTGGCTCATATGCAAGATGTAGCCATTGAAGTAGAATCCAATATTATGGCAGTTGATGAGCTTAGGAGTAAGGCTGACAGGAACATAAGAAGGGGAAGGTCTGAAACTTCATCCTCTTCCTCTTCCGCCCACCCTCAAGATGATGAGATTATCAAATTAGTATAATCTCTTTCTATTGATATAGGGAAGGTAAAACTTGAAGCAAGACAGACCCATAGAAATAATCAAAACGTTGATAACAGAGGTACCTTCATAAGACCTAATAATGCTCCTCAGATACTTCCAAGAGATCAAAGAGGCCGGGATAGGGATGATCAAAGAATTCAAGCCCCTCTCCAAAATAACCTTCTCACTGATGAAGAAGAAGAGGAAGATGAGGTTGATCCTGAAATCCATTGTCTTGGGGATACCTCCTCATTTCCCCATTTAACTCAATCTGCATATGAGGAGAGTCTAATGGACAACCAACTAAATGAGCTGAGTAAAGGAGAAAAATCTAGCCTCACTCCAAACAGATATAATCTGAGGTCCAAACAGACAGAAGGGAAATCAGACATCCCTAATCGACCTACCAGAGAAGAAACACCTGCTAAAGATATTGCAGACTGAAGCAAGGAAAAAAAAGCACAAACCCCCCCACTGATGGTCAAAAGTCTTGTTCCAGAAGTGAGATAAATTCTAAATCCCCCCTCCTCTTTCAACTATGAGCATGAAATTCAAAATATTAGAATCCATGTACCCATTTCAAAGCTGGTCAAGCATGAAGACTTCAAAAGGTTCCTCTCCAAAATGTTGCAGCCCAAACCTTCGTCTCATTCCATAAAATCAGTAAACCTCCAATATGAGAAGCCTCCAGTCATCCTAGGTCCTTTGGTAGAAGATAGAGATAATTCATTTGCTCCCTTCTATACTTCAATGAACATACATGACAAGGTGTTGCACAACTGTTTGATGTATTTAGGGGCATCTCACAATCTTATGCTTAAGATTGTCATGGAAGAGCTCGGTCTGGATATTACAAAGGAATACCACGACCTACATTCTTTTGACTCCAGGAAGGTGAAGTGCCTTGGGGTTATCAAATACTTAGTCATATCTCTATTCTAGCTGCCAATGAAAAGCATGATCATGGACATCGTGGTAGCGTACGTTCTCCCTAAGTTTGGGATGCTTCTGTCAAAATATTGGATAAAATGACTAGGAGGAAATTTGCAGATGTACCTCACCCATGCTACCATTCTGGTGTTTGGGGGTGAGCATAGGAGACTTTACAGGGAAGCTCAGTTTGCCTACATTATTAGTGATGAAGAAAACCCCCACAAACCATCCTATCTTTTCTCTTGACACAGATTTGGGATCTAGTTTGCTGCAACTCATCGTTGCTCCTAAACCTCCTCTGGAGATCAAAAAGCGACCTATTACTTTTTGTGAAAATCCCCCTCCTATCACCTTTGTGTGGAAAATTTTCTTTGATGGAGCCTCTTCTAAGGAAGGTGTTGGTGCTGGAGTGGTTCTTGTTTCACCTGCTCAAGAGACTATAGCTCTATCCTACAAGTTAGAATTCAGAGCTACCAATAATGTGGCAGAGTATGAAGCTCTCTTTTTAGGTCCGAGGGCTGCTAAGGACATGGGAATTGAAGAGATATCAATATTTGGGGATCCTGAGTTAATTTTCCATCAATTCAAAAATATCTACCAAGCTAAGAACCTTAGGCTAAGAAGTTATAGAAATGAAGTATGGGACTTTATTGACAATTTTTTCCTAGCTTTCAACATTTCATTTATTCCAAGAGAAGAAAACATCATGGTTGATTCTCTTGTTGTTTGGGCAAGCAATTTTAGAGTTCCTTTGCCACCAAAGCTCAGGTATGATGTAGAAGTAAATTACAGACCCTCTATACCTGACAATGTCAAGCAATGGAAAGTATTTGAGGATGATCTTGAGATCAAAATATTTCTTGAGACTGTTGAATAGTTTTATGCACTACATATTGATCAAGATCATGATTCTGAAAGTAATCCTCATGCTGATGTTTTCCTGAACAAAATCACTAATCACCATATTGCTTAGTTGCCTAGAAATCACATTCTGAAGGGACTAGTTCCTTTGGAAAGACTGTTTGATAGAAATGACGTGGCAGTGGAAGTTAAAGGATCATCCGATGATGCTGATGTAACTGAATGCAACATTGGTACAAAGAAAGATCCAAAATTTGTCAAGTTGTTGAGAAGTTTGTCAAGGAAATAAAGGGATGAATATGTTGAGCTATTAAAGGAGCTTGCTAATGTGTTTTCCTGGACTTATGAGGATGTCAGAACATACGACACAAGCATCATTGAGCATAAGATCCTACTAAAGGAAGAGGCCAAGCCATTTAGGCAGAAACTAAGATAGATCAACCCTCTATTGTTGCCTATCATGGAGAAAGAGGTAAAAACGATTTTAGATGCACATATTATCATTCCTTTGAGAAATTCTGAATGGGTTACCAACTTGGTCCCAGTGAGAAAGAAGAATGGATAAATCAAACTTTGTGTTGATTTCAAGAACCTAAACAGAAGCTCCAAGAAATATAATTACCCATTGCCAAAAATGGAGCACATATTGCATAGGGTGACAGGTGCATCCAGGATGTCCATGATTGATGGATTTTCTGGCTACAATCATATTTTTTTCTTACCCAAGGACAAAGATAAGACAACATTCACCACTCCATGGGGAGCATTCATGTATGCCAAGATGCCCTTTGGATTGATTAATGCAGGAGCAACTTTCCAGTGTGCTATGGACATCACCTTTATTGGGGAAAGGGATAAATTTGTAGTCATTTATTTGGATGACATTACAATTTTCTCGAGGACTGATAAAGAGCATTGTCATCATCTGAGAAATGTCTTCCAAAAATGTAGAAAAATTGGTCTCTCCCTGAATCCCAAGAAGTCATTGTTTGCTATGAAGGATGGAAAATTACTGGGGAACATAGTATCAGCTGAGGGAGTAAACATTGATCCCAGGAGGGTGGAAGCCATCCAAACCTTAGTACTCCCTATATCCAAGAAAGAAGTTCATTCTTTCTTGGGGAATATTAATTTTCTGAGAAGGTTTGTTTCTAATTTTACTTAAATAGTGAAGGACATTATAGTCATGTTGAGGAAAGGAAACAAAATCAAATGGACTGTTGAATATCGTAGTTCTTTCGATAAAATAAAGAAGTTCGTGACCAAAGAACTTGTGCTCATCAGTCCTAATTATTCCAAATATTTTATGAATTTCTCCTTTGCTTTGTTTGACACCGTGGCAACAGTTTTGTTGCAAAAGAATGACGAAGGGTTCGAGTAGGCCATTGCCTTTTTCAACAGGGCATTGAGAGATGCAGAGCTGAAATATGACATCATGGAAAAAAAGCCTATGCCCTAGTTAAGGCTCTCAAATCCTTCAGGGTCTATGTTTTGCGTTCAAAGTTTATTGCATATGTCCCTTAAGCTTCTGTGAAGGAGATTCTCATTCAACCCGACATAGACGATAGAAGGAGCAAATAGATTGCTAAAATCCTTGAATTTGACTTGGAGATAAGACCCACTAAGTTGGTTAAGGGTCAAGGTTTAGCCAAGCTACTGGCTGAAACTAATTGCAAAGACTTGGGGGTAAATTTCATCAACGCTTGCTCAGAAAATCAGTGGGGTTAGTTGTCTCATACGAGTTCTCAAGCCTGCCCTCCATTAGCAGAATGTGCTTGGTATAGGGACATCATTTTCTTTCTACAGAAGTTACAACCTCCTGATGGCATGGAAAAAAGCAAAGTAAGAGATTTAAAGCTTGGATAAATTAAATATTGCCTCATTGATCAAGTTTTATATTGGAAAGATCCTCTAGGGTTGCTTTTGAGATGTTTAGACCCACAGGAAGACGAAAAAATCATGTTTGACTTTCATGATAGTTTGTGTGGGGGACATCACTTCTGGAGAACCACAGCCTACAAGATTCTTAGAGATGGCTATTTTTGGCCCAGCCTATTCACTGATGTTTGTGCTAAAATCAGGGCTTGTGTCAAGTGTTAGAAATTCTCAGGAAAACAACAACTCAAGTCCTTTCCTTTGAAGCATGTGGTGGCTTTAGGACCCTTTCAGCGGTGGGGCCTAGATTTTATTGGGGAGATTCATATGGATTATAGTGGTCAACACAGGTGGATCTTGAATGCCACAGATTACTTTACCAAGTGGATAGAATTTATCCCCACAAGGAGCGCTTCTCACAAGGTAATCATTGGTTTTATTGAGGATATCATAAAAAGGTTTGGCTGTCCAAAAAAAATTGACAATGACAATGTTGCATCCTTTAAGGCCAAACCATTGATTCAATTATGTGAGCAAGTTGGGATTGCATTGATTCACTCAACTCCTTACTACCCTCAAGGGAACGAACTAGCAGAGCCCTCTAACAAGAGCCTTATAAAGATCATCAAAATATTGTTAGAGGACAATAAGAAAGCATGGTATTCAAAGCTCAAGTTTGCTCTCTGGGCTCACAGAGTGACAACAAAGAGATCTCTTGGTGTCTCTCCTTTTCAGCTTGTATATGGAATTGAGGCCATCTTTCCTTCTCATCTAGCCTTACCCATGGTAAAATTCTTCCAAGACTGATGATATGAGAAGAAGGATACAACAGTCGGTGGAAGTGCAACACGCTAGAGAGCGGTTACTGGACAAAGCACATCAACATCATCAGAAGATCAATCAGGATTTTGACAGAAGAGTAAGAAAGGAGGTTTTCCATCTGGGAGATCTAGTACTAAAATGGGATGTGCCCAAGAAGGGTAAAGGCAAGCACGGTAAATTTGAGGCCTTATGGATCGGCCCCTTCAAAATTTCTGATTTTTTTTCAAATAACACTTACAAGTTGAAAAATTTGGAGGATGCTGAAGTTTTTGGTAGCCCGGTAAATGGGCATTTTCTGAAAATTTTTGTTACTTAAAGCCATGAGAGGTTTCCCATGTCATTGTAAATATCATTTTTCGTCTTTTTTTTTTTTTTTTAAAAAGACTCCATAGCCCAATAGATAAGGCACTGGAACTGCGCATTTTGGGTAGCTTGCAGGGAACATGCCATCCCCTATGGAGCCAATGTTATCACATGAAATTGTCAGGGTCCTGTGAGTTGGTGGTTTATACCCAAGTCTATGCCCATGCCCTGTTTTTTCTCCCTTTCGCAGGTCATGTATTTAAATTTTCCCCTTCAACAGGCAAAGACATTTTGTTTGCCCCTTTTTGTTTAAGCACTCATCTCTGTTACCTCTGTCAATGATCCTTCTGTTTTCCCGAACCCTTAGCTAGTCATCCAAGTTTTTATTTTACGCAGGCCACAACCATGCGCAAAAAACACAACACTTAGAGCAGTTTGATATGGACTCAAATCAAGCGAGTGAGCAAGTTCATTTTTCAATAGAGGAGATTCCATTCGAAGTTCAGATTTGCAGCCCTCAGGCAATCGGGATCATAAATTTGCACGAGGTTAACATCAGACAAAGGTTTGAAGTCGCAAGGTCAATCCTAGTCATTGGTGCTGGGAAGAGCATGTGGCAAAAGATCAACATTTCCCGGTTTCAGAACTCGGTAAGTGTAGAGGCAAGGTTGTTAGAACTCGTGAAGTATGAACTCGAGAAATGATCTGGACCGTTCAATTCAGAAGGGCACGTGGCACAGTATCAACAATTTTGTGGTTTCGTGAGTCGAAAAATTCTAAGGGAAGAGTCGTAGGGACTCATGAGATGAAAACTCAAGAAATGATTTGGGTTGTTGGATCGAGGAAAGTCATGGACCGTCGATCTGAGGCAAACGTGAAATCGAAAATCGGGAGAAAGGAGGTGAGTATTCCTTCAACTTTCCGAGATGTGAAATCGCGATACGATGAAGATTAGATCTGGACCGTCGATCTTATAGGGACAAGTGGAAGCCAATTGGCTGGTTCGCGGAAGTGAATGTCGAGAATTTTGGGAGCAATCGTGGTCATCATATGCATAGCAGATCCGACCGTCGGTCTGAAGAAGGGCAATTTCGCAATATCAGGTATCGAGAGAGTGTAGTCAAGTGATGTGAAGGTCTTTGAAATGCGAAATCATGATGCACCCAGGAGTTGGTCCTGAGGTCGCATGCAGGACAAATGAGGTGAAAGAGAGCTGGCACCAGGAGATTTGGGAGTGCGAAGGAAAGAGTGTGAATTTCATGAGACCTACACCAAAAGCGAAGATTCCTGTGTGAGTTAAAGAACAAGACTGTCATGGCTCCAAGGGGCCAGGTTCACTCAAAGGGACGCTAGCAACGCATGGTAGATTCCTGGGAATTAAGTCTCATCCTGATCTCGATGAAGGAAGTTAATGAAAAAAGGAGTGGTGGTTGAAACCCTGGCTCACTCCATAAATGGAAGGTATGGAAGGTTTGACCATGGGGACTGAATTGTCAGCCTGTGGTACTCCTGCGAGTAGATTTTCCTGCAAAACCCATGTCGATATGAGCTCGCATCTGACAGAAGAATGCTTGCACAGTCAGATAAAAATCATGCTAACTGGAATCTTTGAATGCAGGGGTCCGATCATGCTCCGGGTAGTTGCAACAGTTTTGAGTATATATACTCAATTTTGATATTTTGTTATGGTCGATGGTTGAGCTAAGCTTCTGTTTTGTAATGTTTTAATGAAGCTCTAGTTCTCTGGTTATGTAACTTGATTTGAGACTTCTTTTTTGATGAAAGTCATCTTCTATTTCCATTTTATTTGTGTCTGATACTGAATGTTCATGATCAAAGGATTCACATGGATTGTGGTGACTATGTTGTAATGGATGTTTGATTAGAGTGCAGTTATAACGTTTTCAGTTTCTTGAAACTTGGAATTCAAGAGGATCTTGTTTCCAGAGTTTTTCCTCCTTAGGCTGCTAGAAGACCCGATGTCCATAGAAGACCTTTACATCTTCTCCTCAATTTCCTCCTCCTACTCACCTTTACTACAACTTACTGGCTGAAGTTGATCAAGACCTCATTTTATTGTGCATACTGCCCCATTTTTCTGAGTTAAAATGATATTCTCTTGAGTCTGCCCCATTTGACCTCTTTAAATCCATTAACTGTGACATATAACCTAATGGGTACTAGGATTACCTATTCTACAATCCAGAGGTGAATTCTGGTGCTAACATTTCTAGCGTCGTTGCCAAGGAGGAATTGAATATTTTCCCTAGGTAGAACGACAAAAAACTTATGTTTCTAAAGGTGCATCAGAAATCAGAACCTTTGAAGATTGCGCTTTCATCTGGAGACTCCACTGTTTGGCGACTCCACTATTTCATCTGGCTCCGAAAGGCAGACACACGAGGTCTCATCTACAGCTGCCTCCAACCACGCCTGAATCTGACCCAAAGAAAATTATCAGGAAAGGAAAGACCCCTCAAGAAGGTACTTCATCTTCTGAACCAGGTGATTTTGGTAATTTTCATAATCTTCCTTCAGAAACCCCATTTACTTTTTCTATTTCTCCTATTATCCTATCTGCTGGAGTTTCCAGAAATTTGAATTTCAAAAGTTTTCTAGTTGATTTCTCTTCTCCTGGCCTCGTTTTGGAAGGAGAAAGATTCGACACTCCCGTCTCTCCTAAAGTTGTACCATGGCTCAGACCTAGGACCTTAGGAGACTTCCCCACCCCTGGATTTACTACTCCTCCTGTTAGAGTTGCTGCAATAGAAACCTCTGTTCCTACCAGATCTGTAACCTTTTTCTCAAACACTCAATTATTTCCCTTTCCCCCCAGAAGCACAGTTCCAGTATTACCTATCCGAACTCCATCTCCACTTGCTTTCCTTCCTGTTCACACTCCAATAGCAGGAGAAAATCTCCCCAGGACTAGAATGGAAGCTATAATAGCTACTAGGTATGCCCCTCTTGTTTTTCCCCAGCCTCTGAATGCCCTCCCAGTGGATGGCTACCTTAAGCAGTTTCCTAAGTTCATAGGCGAGGGAGACATAACAATAGAGGAACACCTTGAAGCCTTTTACATTTTTACAGATTGTCATGTCATCATGGATGCAGATATATGGATGAGTATTTTTGTTCATAGCCTTGAGGGAGAGGCTAGGAAGTGGTTTGGGGCCTTGCCTCCTGGATCTATCGATGGGATTGAAGCCTTAGATGAATCCTTCTTAAAGAATTGGGGGGATAGAAAGGATTTCCTTTACTATATTATAGATTTTGGATCACTGAAGAAAAAGGAAGGGGAATCCATTTTTGACTTCTCAAATAGATTTAATAAAATGTATAGCAAAATTCCCATTGAGGTTAAGCCTACAAAAACCTCTGCAAAGATTAGTTATTCTAGTTATTTTGATCATGATTTCTGCCTCCTGTTAAGAGAAAGGAGAGCTACCTCCTTGGCTCATATGCAAGATGCAACCATTGAAGTAGAATCCAATATTATGGCAGTTGATGATCTTAGGAGTAAGGATGACAGGGACAGAAAAAGGGGAAGGTCTGAAACTTCAACCTCTTCCATTGCTGCCCACCCTCAAGATGATGAGCTTATCAAATTAGTAAAATCTCTTTCTATTGATATGGAGAAGGTAAAACTTGAAGCAAGACTAGCCTATAGAAGTACTCAAAATGATGATAACAAGGGTACCTTCAGAAGACCTAATAATTCTCCTTAGATACTTCCAAGTGATCAAAGAGGCCAGGATAGGGATGATCAAAGAATTCAATCCACTCTCCAAAATAACCTTGTCACTGATTAAGAAGAAGAGGAAGAGGAGGTTGATCCCGAAATCCATTGTCTTGGGGATACCTCCTCATTTCCCCATTTAACTCAATCTGCATACGAGGAGTCTCTAATGGACAACCAACTAAATGAGCTGAGAAAAGGGGAAAAAATCAGCCTCACTCCAAACAGATATAATTTGAGGTACGAACAGAAAGAAGGGAAATCAGATATCCCTGATTGGTCTACCAGAGTAGAAACACTTGCTAAAGATATTGCAGACCAAAGAAAGGAAAAGAAGGCACAGACACCCCCACCGGTGGTCAAAATTCTAGTTCCAGAAGTGAGACAAATTCTAAATCCCCCCTCCTCTTTCATCTATGAGCATGAAATACAAAATATTAGAATCCATGTATCCATTTCAAAGCTGGTCAAGCATGAAGACTTCAGAAGGTGCCTCTCCAAAATGTTGCAGCCTGAACCTTCGTCTCATTCCACAGACTCAGTAAACCTCCAAGATGAGAAGCCTCCAGTCATCCTAGGTCCTTTGGTAGAAGATAGAGACGATTCATCCACTCCCTTCTATACTTCACTGAACATACATGACAAGGTGTTGCACAATTGTTTGATGGATTCAGGGGAATCTCACAATCTTATGCCTAAGATTGTCATGGAAGAACTCAGTCTGGATATTACAAAGGCCTACCATGACCTGTATTCTTTTGACTCCAGGAAGGTCAAGTGCCTTAGGGTTATCAAATTCTTAGTCATATCTATGTTCCAACTACCAATGAAAAATGTGATCATGGACATCATGGTATCTTACATTCCCCCTAAGTTTGGTATGCTTTTGTATATATCTTGGATAAAACGACTAGGAGGAACTTTGTAGATGGACCTCACCTATACTACCATTCTGGTGTTTGGGGGTGAGCATAGGAGACTTTTCAGGGAATCTCAGTTGGCCTACATTATTAGTGATGAATAAAACTCGACAAACCATCCTATCTTTTCTCTTGACACAAATTTGGGATCTAGTTTGCTACAACTCATCGATGCTCCTGAACCTCCTCTGGAGATCAAAAAGTGGCCTATTACTTTTTGTGAAAATTCCCCTCCTATCACCTTTGTGTGGAAAATGTTCTTCGATGGAGCCTCTTCTAAGGAAGGTGCTTGTGTTGGAGTGGTTCCTGTTTGACCTGCTCAAGTGCCTATAGCTCTGTCCTACAAGTTAGAATTCAGAGCTACCAATAATGTGGCAGAGTATGAAGCTCTCGTTTTAGGTCTGAGGGCTGCAAATGACATGGGAATTGAAGAGATATCAATATTTGGGGATGCCGAGTTAATTGTCCATCAATTCATAAATCTCTACCAAGCTAAGCACCCTAGGCTAAGAAGTTATAGAAATGAAGTGTGGGACTTTATTGACAATTTTTTCCTAGCTTTCAACATTTCATTTATTCCAAGAGAAGAAAACATCATGGTTGATTCTCTGGCTGTTTCAACAAGAAATTTCAGAGTTCCTTTGCCACCAAAGCTAAGGTATGATGTAGAAGTAAATTATACACCCTCTATACCTAACAATGTCAAGCATTGGAAAGTATTTGAGGATGATCTTGAGATCAAAATATTCCTTGAGACTATTGATGAGTTTTCTGCACTACATATTGATCAAGATCAGGATTCTGAAAGTAATCCTCATGCTGATGTTTTCCTGAACAAAATCGCTAATCACCATATTTCTTAGTTGCCAAGAAATCAAATTCTGAAGGGACTAGTTCCTTTGGAAAGACTATTTGATAGAAATGATGTGGCAATGAAAGTTAAAGGATTGGATGATGATGTTGATGTAACTGAATGCAACATCGGTACAAAGAAAGATCCAAAATTTGTTAAGTTGTCTAGCAGTCTGTCAAGGAAACACAGTGCTGAATATGCTGAGCTATTAAAGGAGTTTGCCGATGTGTTTGCCTGGACTTATGATCATTGAGCATAAGATCCCACTAAAGGAAGAGGCCAAGCCATTTAGGCAGAAACTGAGACAGATCAACCCTATGTTGCTGCCTATCATGGAGAAAGAGGTAAAAAATATTTTAGATGCCCAGATTATCGTTCCTTTGAGATATTCCAAATGGGTGGCCAAATTGGTCCCAATGAGAAAGAAGAATGGAGAAATCAAACTTTGTGTTGATTTTAGGAACCTAAATAGAAGCTCCAAGAAATATAATTACCCATTGCCGAAAATGGAGCACATATTGCAGAGGGTGACAGGTGCATCTAGTATGTCCATGATTGACGGATTTTCTAGCTACAATCAAATTTTTGTCTTACCTGAGGACAAAGAGAAGACAACATTCACCACTCCATGGGGTACATTCATGTATGCCAATATGCCCTTTGGATTGATGAACACAGGAGAAACTTTCCAGTGCGCTATGGACATCGCCTTTATTTGGGAAAGGGATAAATTTGTGGTCATTTATCTAGATGACATTACAATTTTCTCGAGGACTGATAAAGAACATTGTCATCATCTGAGAAAGGTCTTCCAAAAATGAAAAAAATTTGGTCTCTCCTTGAATCCCAAGAAATCATTGTTTGCTATGAAGGAGGGAAAATTACTGGGGAACATAGTATCAGCTGAGGGAGTAAACATTGATCCAAATAGGGTGGAAGCCATCCAAACCTTAGTACTCCCTAGATCCAAGAAAAAAATTCATTCTTTCTTGGGGAAGATTAATTTTTTGAGAAGGTTTGTTTATAATTTTTCTAAACTGGTGAAGGACATTATAGTCATGTTGAGGAAAGGAAACAAAATCAAATGGACTGCTGAATCTCGTAGTTCCTTCGATCAAATAAACAAGGCCATGACCAAAGAACCTGTGCTCATCGGTCCTAATTATTCCAAAGATTTTATGATTTTCTCATTTGCTTCGTTCGACACCATGTCAACCATTTTGTTGCAAAAGAACAATGAAGGGTTTGAGCAGCTTATTGCCTTTTTCAGTAGGGCATTGCGAGATGTAGAGATGAAATATGACATAATGGAAAAACAAGCCTATTTCCTGGTTAAGGCTCTCAAATCCTTCAAGGTCTATGTTTTTCATTCAAAGGTCATTGCATATGTCCCTTCAGCTTCTGTGAAGGAGATTCTCATTCAACCCGAAATAGATGGGAGAAGGATCAAATGGATTGCTAAAATCCTTGAATTTGACTTAGAGATAAGATCCACTAAGTTGGTTAAGGGTCAACGTTTAGCCAAGCTATTGGCTGAAACTAATTGCAAAGCCTTGGGGGTAAATTTCATCAATGCTTGCTCAAAAAATTAGTAGGGTGAGTTGTCTGATACGAGTTCTCAAGCCTACCCTCCATTAGGAGAGTGTGCTTAGTACAGTGACATCATTTTCTTTCTATAGAAGTTACAACCTCCCGATGGCATGGAAAAAAGCAAAGTAAGAGATTTAAAGCTCAGATCAATTAAATATTGCCTCATTAATCAAGTTTTATATTGGAAAGATCCTTTAGGGGTGCTATTGAGATGTTTAGACCCACAGGAAGCCCAAAAAATCATGTTTGACTTTCATTATAGTTTGTGCGGGGGACATCACTTCTAGAGAACCACATCCTACAAGATTCTCAAAGCTGGATATTTTTGGCCTAGCCTATTCACTTATGTTTGTGCTAAAATCAAGGCTTGTGTCAAGTGTCAGAAATTCTCAGGAAAACAGCAGCTCAAGTCCTTGCCTTTCAAGCATGTGGTGCATTTAGGATCCTTTAAGTAGTGGGGCCTAGATTTTTTCGGGGAGATTCATCCGACTTCTAGTGGTCAACACAGGTGGATATTGACTGCCACAAATTACTTTACCAAGTGGATAGAAGCTATCGCTACAAGGAGCGCTTCTCACAAGGTAATCATTGGTTTTCTTGAGGATATTATAGAAAGGTTTGGCTGTCCGAAAAGAATTGTCACTGATAATGCTGCATCCTTTAAGGCCAAACCAATGATTCAATTCTGCGAGCAGTTTGGGATTTCATTGATTCACTCAACTCCTTACTACCCTCAAGGTAATGGACTAGCAGATTTCTTTAACAAGAGCCTTATAAAGATCATCAAAATATTGTTAGAGGACAATAAGAAAGCATGGGATTCAAAGCTCAAGTTTTCTCTATGGGTTGACAGAGTGATAACAAAGAAATCTCTTTGTGTCTCTCCTTTTCATTTTGTATATGGAATTGAGGCCATATTTCCTTCTCATCTGGCCTTACCTGTGGAAAAATTCGTCCAAGACTACCAAGGAGAGCCTCATGATATGAGAAAAAGGATACAAAAGCCGACTGGAGTGCAGCACACTAGAGAGAAATTACTGGACAAAGCACATCAGCGTCAACAGAAGATCAAGCAGGCTTTTTACAGAAAAGTAAGAAAGGAGAATTTCCATCTGGGAGATCTAGTACTAAAATGGGATGCGCCCAAGAAGGATAAAGGCAAGCATGGTAAATTTGAGGCCTTATGGATTGGTCCCTTCAAAATTTATGATTTTTTTTCAAATAACACTTACAAGTTGCAAAATTGGGGGGATGCTGAAGTTTTTGGTAGCCATGTAAATGGGCATTTTCTAAAAAAAATTGTTACTTAAAGCCATGAGAGGTTTCCCATGTCATTGTAAATATCATTTTTCATCATTTTTGTTTTTGTTTTTATAAAGTCTCTATAGCCCAATACATAAGGCACTGGAACTGTGCATTCTAGGCAGCTTGCATGGAACATGCCATCCCCTGTGGAGCCAATGTTATAATATGAAATTGTCAGGGTCCTGTGAATTGGTGGTTTATACTCGAGTCTATGCCCATGCCTTGTGTTTTCTCCCTTTTGCAGGCCATGTCTTTAAATTTTCCCCTTCAGGAGGCAAAGTCATTTTGTTTGCCCCTTTTTGTTTAAGCACTCATCTCCATTACCTCTGTCACTGATCCTTCTGTTTTCCCGAACCCTTAGCCAGTCATCCAAGTTTTTATTTTACACAGGCCACAACCATGAGCACAAAGCACAACACTTAGAGCGGTCTGATATGGACTCAAATCAAGCAAGTGAGCAAGTTCAGTTTTTAGCAAAGGAGATTCCATTCGAATTTCAGATTTGCAACCCTCAAGCGATCGAGATCATAAAGTTGCATGAGGTTTAACGTCAGACAAAGGTTCAAAGTCACAAGGTCAGTCCTAGCCATTGGCGCTAGGAAGAGAACATGGCGAAAGATCAACATTTCGCGGTTTCGAAACTTGGGAAGTGCAGAGGCAAGGTTGTTAGAACTCACGAAGTTCGAACTCATGAAATGATCTGGACCATTCAATTCAGAAGGGCACGTGACGCAGTATCAACAATTTTGCGGTCAAAAAAGTCTAAGGGCAGAGTCGTAAGGACTCATGAGGTGAAAGCTCACGAAATGATCTGGGTCGTTGGATCGAGGAAAGTCGTTGATTGTCGATCTGAGGCGAACGTGAAATCGAAAATCGGGAGAAAGGAGGTGAGTATTCCTTCAACTTCCTGAGATGCGAAATCCCGATACGATGAAGATTAGATCTGGACCATGGATCTTATAGGAACATGTGGCAGTCGATCAGATGGTTTGCGGAAGTGAATTTTGGGAGTTTTGGGAGAAATCATGGCCGTTAGATGCATAGCAGATCCGACCGTCGGTCTGAATAAGGGCAATTTTTCAATATTGGGTATCGGGAGAGTGTAGTCAAGTGATGTGAAGGTCCCCAAAATGAAAAATCCTGATGTGCCCAGGAGTTGGGCCCGATGTCGCATGCAGGACAAATGCGGTGAAAGAGAGATGGAACTAGGAGCTTTGGGAGCATGAAGTAAAGAGTGTGAATTTCATGAGACCTGCATCAAAAGCCGAAGATGCCCATGTGATTTAAAGAATGAGACTGTCATGGCTCCAAGGGGTTGGCTTGACTCGAAGGGTCACTAACAACGCATGGTAGATCATTGGGCGTTAAGTCCTGTCCTGATTCTGATGAATGAAGTTAATGAAAAGAGGAGTGGTGGTTGAAACTTCGGCTCACTCCATAAATGGAAGGTCCGACCGTGGGGACTGAACTGTCGGCCCGTGGTACTCCTATGAGCATAGTTTCCTACAAAACCCATGCCGATCTGAGCTCGCGTCTGACAGAAGAATGCCCACATAGTCTGACACAACAGGCATTGACTGGAAGCTTTGAATGCAGGGGTCCAATCACGCTCCTGGTAGTTGCAACAGTTTTGAGTATATATACTCAGTTTTGAAATTTTCTTATGGTCGATGGTTGAGCTAAGCTTCCATATTGTAATGTTTTAATAAAGCTTTGGTTCACTGGTTATGTAACTTGATTTGAGACTTATTGTTTGATGAAATTCAGCTTCTATTTCCATCTTATTTGCATTTGATATTGAATGTTCATGATCAAAGGATTCACATGGATTGTGGTTACTCTGTTGTAATGGATTCTTGATTGCAGTGCAGTTATAACGTTTTCAGTTTCTTGAAACTTTGAATTCAAGAGGATCTTGTTTTTAGAGTTTTTCCTCCTTAGGCTGTTGGAAGACCGGATGTCTAAAGAAGACCTTTACATCTTCTCCTCAATTTCTTCCTCCTACTCACCTTTTCTATAACTTACTAGTTGAAGTTGATCAAGACCTCATTTTCTTGGGCATATTGGCCCATTTTTCTAAGTTAAAATGATATTCTCTTGAGTCTGCCCCATTTGACCTCTTTAAATCCATTAACCGTGACATATAACCCAATGGGTACTGGGCTTACCTCTGCCGCAATCGAGAGGTGACTTTTGGTGCCAACACAATGTTTACATGCACCAACTTGAAAGAGACATCGATCCCTTCACCTGAGCACCAAATCAACAACACATGTAGACACCAATTTAGAATTACAATATTTGCAGATACCAACCTATTGGAGACACCAATCCCCTCAGTTTAGCACCAACTCAGCAACACCTGTAGGCACCAACTTATTGGAGATATCAATCTTCAACTCTTCTGTCTAGACGAACTTCCTCATCTGTACAAAAACATTTATTCACTTCAAGCTTCCACTTGCATAAATTTGTTGTCTTAAGAATTCCTCGGTTGTTGTTGTAATCACCATTAAAATCTTCACATGTTCACAGTCAACAAGACTTCATATATTATCAGTTTGACCTCATGTCTCCCAACCACCCTTGGACGATTACATTCTTCATTCTCTGGCACTTGAAAACCTCAAATCCTAAGCACCCTCACACTTACTCACTTTCACATCTGCATTCTTCACACTCACATCCTGAAGTGGATTAGGGCATCGTTATTTATATCCCTCTCCATACGGAAATCTTTTGGATCGACCCTAAGTTGAGCAGAGATAGGTCGACTCCATACATGATCCCATACACCCAAGGATTTTTCCACATACCGAAATTCATGCTCATAGGGTCAACTCCAAATCCCTTGATTCTTCCTCAAACCGGGTAGCATAAAATCCTTTGTAAATGGTCCAATTCCTTCCATCACGTTTGATGCCATGGTCTTTCGAAACATGAATACAACAAAACATTAACAATCAATAGTCGTCAGATGAGTCCAAGATTAAATATCAACCATCAATATGAAATATGGATTGACATGACTCACCACATCACCGAGCATCAGACCCACCAAGGCTTCAAACAAATTCCTTTATCTTTCAAACTAGTCCGATTACACCAGTCACCACAACCAACAGGTCACCGGTCTCTTGAAATTTGCACACAACATCCTTTAACCTTAAGGAACAACAACTGTTAAATCATTCTTGTATTGAATATCGACCGTCGATTTGCAAGCTCAATTGGTCCATTTCACTAGGTATCAGACCCATTAGAGCACCAGACTATCGACCACTGCCCCCCCCTACCCCTGAGAACTTCAAACATATTCCTTCAAACTATTACTCCCATCCAGTATACCTGGCCACTGAGCACCGAGATCACTAAGTCACTGGCCCATCAGGCCCCTGAGGCTTTAACATGCGCTTTCAAACTTCACTCCAGTTTGGTCCTTTGATCCGAGCCATTGATCCCTTTGATTGATAGTTAGGATTCAACCATGCACAGGGTTCATTCTTTCATCGGAACACCATGCTGAAAAGGCACAAGGACGTGGCATGACATGTGGCACTATACGTGGTTGTTGATGTCATCACATCTTCTGACCTTATTCGAAACTTTGAGATGGAAATTTGACTATCCAAGACACATGGGCTAATTGCAAATACTACACATGGAACTTATGTGGCCTTCACGTGGACTCCTTCCACATGTGTTGGATGACATAGCACTGACATGGTTATTTTCATGGCATTGATGTGGCATCGACCAGTAGTCCACCAGGGTATCGATCTATGATTTCCCCATTTTTGGAATTCCCTTCCCTGCAATCAGAGGTGACCTTATGATTTATGCCAGCCTATCCAAAGGAGTAAAATGAGGATCATAGTCATTCCAGAATTTTGAAGGAGTTATATGGGGCCCCGACTAGTCCATTCACCATATTTCATCATCAGGATCATTTATGTGCTGTTTTTTCTTGGTTCCATGACATTCTGACGATTTCCGTAATTTTAGGTTATTATTGAGCATACTTTAATTAAATACAGTAAAGAAATTATTTGGATCATATTATTTGAGGGGATACCTTCATGTAATAGCTCGTTGGAATCATGATGAAAATATCTAAAGGTTGGGATGATGAGAAAGGCTCTCCCGGTGTCCAAGAATGACTTAGAAACCAAATAATCACTTTCTGGTATTAAAAAAGAGTTATAAAGTGATTATTAATTTTTAAATGAAAATTAAAAGGGAAAATAAAAGTCACGTGGATTTAGTCAAAAGAGGAAAGATGTAGAAGGAGTTAAAAAAAATATAAAGGAAAAGTAACATCTCACCTTCATCATTATGATTTGATCTCTTATTTGAAGTGCCTTGAAGCCTAGGTTTTCATTGCTAAACATAAGTGAAACGACCCTCTTGATACAATCAAGTATGGATGAGTATAAACAAAATCAACAATAATAACGTAAACAATTTCATACAAATTAAATTAAACTTAGTATCATGAAGTCACTTATGATTTTTGTAACGACTCTATAAGTCTAATCATCAAGAGTGAGTAAACATGGAAATTAAACATTTAAAAGGATAAGCATAGAGTAACCTTGCAATAATGAATCTAAAATCATAGTATCTACCTTGTTAGGAGTTTGCGCAACTTGCACAATAGTTTATATATGTCAGGTGTGTCACAATTTATTTTCAAATTAGTATTAAATGCGATTCTTTACTTGTATATTTATAGTAAAAATCGTGAATATAAATCTTTAATTTTAAATAATTAATATCTATCATTAATAAATAAGCCATTGAAATAACTCATTAATCCAATACCACTTCTCATATTAATATGACAAAATATATATATATATATGACTATATATATATATATATATATATAGTCTCATGCTCTACAGTCGTAAGAACAAGGAGACAAGACTAATAAACATTGTCACACTATATGCTATATAGTTTAGTGATAGAATTATTAGTATCTCCCATTTAATTCTTTAATCATTTATAAATTTATAAATTATATATATAAAAGAGAGGATTTGAAAGTGTTCACTAGTATTAGAATCGATGAAGTGGAAGAATCTACTCGTAAGGCAATACAATAGTTAGATAATACTAAGCCAGTGAACAGGTATGGTTCGCTTGTGAAGATAAGGAGTAGAATAAAGAGTAGATACCAATTTCGCATCACCTAACCAACCGTCCAGAGAACCAAGTAATTAACCACAGTCATCTGGACTAAAGATAAACTAAACTACAAAAACATCGATTAACAACCCTAAAAGATTCATCTTCGCCATAATAAAATCTTCCGTCTTTTCACAGAGATTTATCGACGAGGATAAGAGAAATTAGATGATTGTTGTCCTAAACCCTTACAGTTTGGATACCCACGAAATGTTCTTATCTCTGGAATATGACCATCATTGAAAAATTGGTAATTAACTCCAGAGGTAGTAATGATGTCATTAATAATTACAACGGTAATGGAATCGATGGAGCGAAATAGATCCTTATCCGTTGGAAAACGAACCATAACTAATGTGAGGTAACTCACACACTACTCATTTTAAATCTCTGTTAAGACCTTAGTTTTACTATCTACTACACACGCGTTACAAATATTTAGAATTGCAAATGTGGAAAAACGAAATTCACATATGATAATCAACAATTACACAGATAAAAAACACATAGATTTCACATGGTTCACCCAAACGTTGGGCTACGTCCACCAAGCATAGGTATCGGTTGTCTTATTATTCAGATCATGGATATTACAGTAGACTTGCAAGCTCTATCATATTCCTATCTCACATCCTCCCTCTTATTGCCTCTACTGGCATACATAGATTTATATACATTACACAGGAAACTGATTATTAAATTCACTCCTATCTATATTCTAACTTGGTCTATTTTGTTGCAACCAATGCAGAATAATAGGATCCAAATCCATCATTTTGAGGAATTCGTTGTCACCAAATTCAACAATCTCCATCTTCACAACAATTACCCTGATACCTTGCTCCTTCCTTTTGTTTATCACCATTTTTGCAAGCCAAGAGAATCCAAGCACCATTGTAGCTTCTCTAACAGTACTGGTTTTGTGAACATGTTTGTGTAGTTCTCTTTTGTATGCACTTTCTCAAGAGAGACTCCACGTTCATCGATGACCTGTCTTACAAAATGGTACTTGATAGGTATATTTTTTGTTTTACTTTGGTAGGTTGAATTCTTAGCCAAGTGAATAACACTTTGACTATCACAAAGGAACTTTACTTTGTCCTGCATCCTTCCAAACTCACCAA
>SNQJ01S0049534.1:18171-33530 GCA_010110895.2 Picea sitchensis | reverse complement strand
AAATTGTGTGCTCTTGTCACTACTGTGGTAGTTCCTCCCTCCAATGATCCTTTTGCCTTGGATATACATGAAGTCAAAGAGGCCCAAGCCTAGAGACTCATTTTGGATGGAGTAAAGGATCCACTCATCCAACACCTGGCTGAAAAGAAGACAACCAAAGAAATGTGGGAGGAACCGAAAAATTCATACGAGACTAAGAATGAAAACCGTAAGATGGCACTCAAAGATAAACTGCATTAAATCAAGATGACCAAGGGTGAGAGTGTGGTTCCATATCTTACCCGGTTGGTACAAGTTAAGGATGAATTGGCAACTATGGGGGAAGTCATCTCAAATTTGCAGGTTGTGAGGATAGCCTTGAAAGGTTTTACAAAGGATTGGGAAGTCTTTGTGAAATGTATCGTGGGACATGAAAAAATTCCAGATTGGAGAAGAATTTGGGATGATTTCACTCAGGAGGAGATCTTGATGAATGGAGAGAAGGGAGGAGAGGGAGTTAATGAGGAGAATGTTTCTCTTCAATTAAAGGGAAAGGGAAAAAGTAAGAAGGGTTCTGGGATTGACATCAACAAAGTTCGTTTCTTTGCATGTAATGAATATGGCCACTATGCAACAAAATGTCCCAACATGAAGGGGACAAAGGAGAAGGAGAAGGAGAAACAGGTAGCAACCTTTGCAGAGGTAAATGACTTTAGTGAGAAGTTTTAGAAAGAGTTTTATCTTGTCTCCATTGTTTCTAGTGGCAACAACAACAAATTTGAGTTTGACAGAACTTGGATGGTGGACAATGGGGCCACTAGTCATATGACAGGAACGTTGGACTCATTTTTGTTCATATCTGAGATTGGTCTTGATCATGTCATGAATGGGACTCACTAGATCAGAGGAGTCGACAGTGTCAGTTTATTTTTGGACTTCAAAGAGACCCTGGAAGTAGAAGGGGTATTGTTTGTACCATGGCTGAGAGTTAATACCCTCTCAGTCTCAGCTATGGAGGATGTTGGATATGTAATCACTTTCGAATGTGGTTATGTTCATATCCATGCAGTAGACGAGGTTCCCATCAGGACAATATTGATTGGAGAATGGAGAGGCATAGTATACACAATGCTTGGCCAACCTGTGGAATGTTAGTCAGGTTGGATATCTGACTCAAAGGGGGAGAAAGAATCTCAAAGGATTGAAGGTGCACCCGAATGTCAGTCCTCAGCTCAGGGATATAGTACTAGCATAAAGATAAATTGGAATGAGTTAAGCCAGTCAGGAAATGCTCAGAGACGAGACTAGATTTATTGAAGCATCAGTAGAAGGCATAGTTCCACTAGACCAGTTGAGAGGCAACATTTAGGTTCAGAGGGAGCAACCGTTGTAGATAGCTTGGAGTCTGAGAATGGTCCTAGAAGTGGAAATGTCAAGAGGACCTCCCTCATTAAGAGGGAGTGTTGAAATTTAACCAGGGATGTCCTCATTCATGTTTTTGTGTTTTGTCATGGGGGGGACATAAAGCCATGTTTCCTAGACATGTTTTAATTATAAAGTGACTTTTTAAATAAAGTAATTTTTATAAAGTGAATGTACTTTATAACTTAAAGTGATTTTAAGTTGTGGGACCCAAAAGTATTTAATGTGCATTTATTACTTACTTTGTAATTAATGAGGAACATTAAATGTGAGCTCTCATATTAGACTTATGATATCCATTAGATTGAGTTGGTTATGTAAGTTAGGGTTTCTTGGGAAAAGAGAGAGTACATATACATGTTTGGGAAATAAGAAAAATAAATGGAAAAGAGAGAGAGAGAGAGAGTATATTCATCAAGTCAAATCAGGGCACGAGTTCCAAGAAATGATGCAGTCCGTACAACATTAATTTCCATCAAAGAATCATTCGTACAAAAAGAGTAATAGGGTGTAAATTCTGAGGCATATTGCATATTCAGATCCCGAGGCAGAGAAAGGAATTTTTCTGTTAGGAAAACCATACAGTCCTTACAGTTTTTGTTGGCACAAATCTTGAGGTCCATTAGCACAGAAATCAAGGATTTTGTACAGTCTTTTGCTGGCACAAATCTTGAGGTCTGTTGGCACAAAAATCAAGGATTTTGTATAGTCTTCTGTTGGCACGTGTGAGAAAAAATCAGGTTGCGGTGTGGGAAGCAAGGTCAATTTTGTCTCTCGTAGAGATAAGTTGATAATTTGGATTGCTATTTTGAAGTTTTGATGAACATAAGAAATTTTATGAGTTGTAGAATTCCTGTAAATTTGCTCATTAATAAATTTATCTCTCTCCAGGGATTTCCCCACAGTGGGGTTTTTTCCCTGGTCATTGGACCAAAATCACTTGTCTACTTGTTGCATTATCAGAGTATGGATCAATGATTTGCTTGACTTAAGTATTTTAGCTTTCAGTTGCTTTCTATTTTAAAGGAATTTATTAAAGACTAGAATCTTAGGTTAGTCAAGTGTTTGACAAAATGTGTGAATGAGATATTTCTGATTTTGTCATTAAAAATATTCATTTCCCCCCCTCAAAATTAACTTTTCTAGGTAATTTTGGGCCAAAAACACCAATTTTGACCAATGTAGAAAATACCCCCTTTTTCCACATTGGACTAGTGCAAACACTGGGGAAAATTTCTACGCTCCCAATGCAAAAAATGTCCCTAGTTTCTATGTTGGCCCTAAAAAATTTGCTAGGGTTCCCCTAGGGCTGACCGAGACCTATTCTAAAAAATTAATTCATGAGAAATGAAGAGACAAGTTAGGCCACCTACCTGAAACTCATTAACTAAAATTCCCATGGTTGGTTTGTTCACAATGAGCATGCAAATATTTAGGGCCTCGTCCTTCACTCCAAATTCAACATGCAAAAATGAATTTGAATTTGGGGATTTAACCCTTTTTATAGAAAAACCTTTGTTTTTACTTTGCCTCACATGGAATCATATGAACTTCGATTGACATGTTGTCTTCATCATTGGAAATATATTTTTTATCCCTTCAAAAGGGTATTCTCAAAATTTATTTCTTTGGTACTTCATTTGGAAGCTTTTTTTCTTAGGAGCATTAAAGTAGGTACCTTTTTTAATTTGAATTTATTTACACTTGTTATATTTTCTTACACACCTTTACACTTTGGTATATGTTGACTTGTGTGCAATAATTCACCATGGAATCCCTCATATGTATATGGAACATGGTTCTCTTCAAGTAAAAATCTCTTAATTGGAATTTAACATAGCATAACTACCCTCAATATTTTTTATTTTCCTTTCATTCCCCTTGGAATTTCCTGTAGTACCACCCTCACTTTGGTAGATGGAGTAGCCTATCCATTTTTTTCATTTTCCATCTACTTGGATATAGAGCCTTCCCTCCATGGGTTCCCTATAATAGTGACCCTTGTTTCATTTTGGTGCCCATGTTGTTTGACCCTCCTTAGGATTCAGAATCCAGTTAGTCTTCATCCCATAGTTGAGCCTCATGCATCTTTTGAGTCTTCTCATCATGATGATGGCCTTACCCCTCAGACTCTTACACTTTTGGTTGGTATTTGTTGGATTTTCACATGTCATAATCCCTCTTCTTCATTCATACTGTGATGATTCTTCATTTTTATACCGCCATTCACACACCCCCAAGGAGATTAACATTTATTCCCCCACCCATGTTTGCTTCCATTTGTAATTTTCACCTTTCAAATTGCATTCATTTGATTGCTTGTTGGGGAATTTATCGCCTCACTTCCCCCTTATTTCCCCATTTGGTTTTCCTCTCAAGATTCCTTTTGCCTACTGTGTATTTTAACACAATGGTTAGATATCATCCTCGTAGCACCACTTTGAAAATACCAAGAGGACCTTTTTCCTCTTTGAAAATACAAATATTTCTCATCCTCATGGAATCCCTTTAGAAATATTGGGAGGATTTTGTGCTTCTCCCACACTATACCCCCTTTCTCCTCCTAGCACCCCTTTGGAAATACCAGGAGGGCCTTATGCTTCTTTGGCACTCTATTATTTCATGCAACATCCTTTTGATTCCCTTATTCAGATCAACTGTGATGAGTCACCCTTGTGTCCCATGGATTCCATCCAGTTCTACTCATGTCATACTGCAATTATCCCTTTCCTCCATGAGTTTTTCCCATCCAACATTGTCAAGTTTGGACCTCCAGTTGTCCCCTTGGTTTAATGATTTTTTCTTGAAAATATCCTTACTCAATAATTGACCATTCCACTTGGAATGTTTTCAGTTGCTTCTAGGTCAAACTTTCCTTTATGCTCTGATCAAGGGAATTCTTGATTCCACCTCTCTTTTCCTTCCCATCCCCTCTTAGTGTTAGTCTTAGTCATCCTATACTTTCTACATCGTGCTAGTTCTCAAGGATTCCTTAGTCCATTGGTTCTAGTGGGCCTTCCCCTATCAACTTATACACTTGTATTATGGGAGTCTATCTAAGAGGATATTGTACCTTGGGCCCATCTTCCTCAGTAGTGGGTTCCTTGGACCAAGCAAGGATAATCCTCATTTTATTTTTGAATTGGTTGTCTCTCACGTGCTTGAATCCAAATCATCATTGTACTGTTGAAATTTGTACACTTTATGGTTCTGTGATTTAGTTGATTGTACTAGTTTCTTAGACATGTGTGAGTTGTATCAGTCCTTACAAGGGGGTTTCCCTTCAAGTATCCCCCCACATGTTCCAACCTTAGTTTTTTATTCTAGATATATAGATCTAGTTGTTGTACTTTTAGGATGTTGGGCCTTAGGGTTTGCTTCTATTATTATGCACCAACAAACTCCCACCTATCAAATCCAACACCTTCATTCTATTTGTTATTCATATGTACTTTGTTCCCCATCCTCCTCTTTGATGGGTTTACTTGGACCAAGCTGAGAGAGTCCTCATCGCTCTCAAAATTGGTAGGATCTCACATGCTCGACTCTAGCTCATTCTCACACCATTGATATTTGTACATATTCCAGTGATCCAAACTTAGTTGCAATTCCTTGGATTTGATTGGCTCAATTCCATAGTTTTCTAAGCCCTTAGTTTGAGCTTCAGTCATGATGCTTCTATGTTGGAGTTGGCCCTCTTTGTTCTAGACATATGCATGTAGGGTTGTTCTTATCATTGTATTGTACTTTGGCACTTTTTCACTCACCTCATGTTGTACTATATTGAGACTTTGTTTTGTCTCCCTCACCTATCCCATGTATTACATGGCACACCATTGTATCATTGTTATGATATATCTCGATGAGTATGGGTATGCCTACCTAATTCCTATTGAGATCTTGTACACATATCACCTTTTGACTTTTTTGTTGGTAGGTGGTACTCCATGACCCTTCTGCAGGAAATCCACCTTCCTTGGACACTTATCTCCCTCCTTGTTCCTCTTTGAGAATGGAAAAAGAAAACATGATGTATTTTGGTCACGTGATTTGATCATAACCTCACACACTAGGGGGAAATATGTTATCACCTAAAAACTATTCACTTGTGACATTTGCACAAGTTTTGTCAAAATACACCATCATTAACATGGTTTTCATTCATTTCACTCAATTTTCCACCTCCAATAAACCTTCGATTTTTTTTGGGACAAATCTTTATTTTGACCCATTAGGGCTTGTTGATATTTCAATAGTCAAGGTTAAGCATGAAGTTTAATCCATTTTAGCATTTAAGCATAACCATAAATGTTGCAGCAACCAAGATCACAAGAAGAAGCACCATGCACAAGAACACAAGAAGTATCTTGGGAAACCCTTCTCAACAAGGGAAGAAAACCCAGCCAAATCCTTTGTTATATTCCTCAAGAGAAATACCTTCACCACCAAGATAAAACCTAGCACACAAAAGGGTGCTCAAACCTTAGAATAATAGTGCCAAAGAGAGGTGCACACTTTTCCCAAGAAGGTGTACTTTCTGAAATTTCCAAACTCACTTGGAAGATATGATTCCTCAATGGGGAATCCTCCTTTACTTATATTAGACTTGTCCTATCAACAAAAGTGTCTATTGGCACAACATGACCAACCTCTCTAAGTCACATTATAATTAATATTAACCAGATTAATTATCTTTTACATTTATTACTAATCACATTAAGGTGGGGCCGGCCTGTACCCTTTACATTACAACTAGGGTTACAGGCATGTCTGACTCTTGAACAATATAGCAAGGGATCTGATACACCCACTAGTGCTCATCCACTAGGGGCACATCCATAGGGATGTCCATATCTCTGGATCATTGCATTACACAGAAGAACCAGATCTTCACACGTTCACCTGTGCTCGTTCACAGGCACGTCCACTCTACAGAACTTCTTTCCCACTAGCTCACACGAGAGAATCATCTGGAGTTTCTCGTCAACTATTTTTCTCAGAGGAGGCTAATACATCATCTTCATTTATGTTCACATGACGATGCAACCAACACTTTGGGATTTGACATGTTCACCTTGTGCTCAGCCATAGGCACGTCTAACTCAACATATCGCCTTTCCCACTGGATAATCATTTGGAGTTCTTCTCAACTCTTTGAATGGAGCGGGTCATCTCTACATTCCAACTCTGTCTCAGGTAGGAACCATGTACCCTTCTTAGGGGCTTTCTCTCAGGTTTTTAAGTTGGAGAAAGACTCACATAGCTGCAATGATCCACATCTCACAGGTTTTTAAGTTGGAGAATGTCTCACATAGTTGCAATCATCAACACTCCCTCTCGGCTAGGGAGGCATTCTTCATCATGCCAAGTCTCACATGGATGAATTCTGAAATTTTTCTTGGCTGGAGCCATCAATAATCCATCTCAACTAGGTGAAGATGTCTGCAATCTTCTCATGTGTACGAAGGTACTACATGTGTATTATTTTCCTCTACATCATATCTCTGATATAAGAATATTTCATCTCATCGTGTTTCGATCCATCAAGAAACACTATGTTTTCAAGGAGCTTTATACATGGCTCTTGGTTATCATCATAGGATCCATCTCATGATCAAGTAAATCTATCTGACGCTTGTGGAGCCATATTGCTTCACAGTCTCAATGGTACATACTCTGCTTCTGTGGTATTCAAGGCCACGTAGATTTTGTTTCTTGTTGTATCAGGAAACCATGGTAAACTTCATGGTAAAACATCAACCGGATGTGCTCTTTCGGTCTATTGTTGATCTGAAAATAGGGGGCTGACTTGTTTTTCTATGAAAGCACCCTCTACTCCATTAATATAAACTTTTCATGACTTTTCTCAATGTCTTAGTTGTGCAAGAGGTTTTATGTGTCAAGTTCATGCTTCTTTTAAATGTTTATGTGTGAGGTCTTTAAAAGGTTAAATGTTGTTAAAATAAATACACAACAAACATAAATTTCAGAAAATAAACCAACAAACACAAATTTCAGCAAATAAACCAACAAACTCACAACAATAACAAGATGATAAAGGAGTTCACCCCCAACTGGGCTACATCTCCTTGAGCCTCCATCAATGGACTAGGCTCTCTGGGATTAGTTTGTCAAAGATTATTTTACAAGATGTTTCTCAACTCCAATGGATTTACTGACTATACCATTGGGTTCAGAATACATAAAAACCCCAAAAATGACTAATAGAACTTTGAAAACGGATCATGGCTCATCCGGGCATGACCTCTTCTACATGTGGCCTTGAGCTTCCATGAGCTTCCTTGTGGAAAAAACACCTGTAAAATTCCTCAAATGCCTCTAAAACCTATCCCAATGTGTTCATAGCATAACAATTAGCCAAAAATGACTATTCAGTCACAGAAAACAGCCTTGGGCTCATCTGAGCATGGCCTCCATCAATGGTGGCCCTAAGCTCCCTGGAGCTCCTAAAACTTCAAGGTAGAAAAACCTACAAAATAAATCTCCAAATGGCTTTGAAAATAGTGCCAATGGATTTAGAACATCCAAAAACCCCTAGCTAGGCTTTTTTGGCACCTCATTTGGCCAAAAGATGAAGAAGATAGGCCTCCTGCCATTTTCCTCCTTCAAGCTTGTTGTCTCTGGTTCGCCAAAACACACCTGTATGTGAGTAACCTGGCTTCTGTGCGTTTTCCGTTCCTAAACCCAACACGCACACCGTTCCCGTGAAATGCAATAAATTGTAGAACGGTTAGGGATCCTAGCCCCCAAACCACAGAGGTGTTGGATGCATGGGGGGCCATGTGGCCACGTCCCAGCGCACAAAAAGGGCTACGTTTCAAGAATGAATGTCGGTGTGACAAGTGGCGGGCGCATTGGTTGACAAGTGTTCAGGTGAATGTGGTTGTGCCACGTATCGGGCACATGGTTGTGGTCATTTAAAACTCCCGTGCAAATACTTGGCAATGGTCGCATGGGAGGAGCGTACAAAACCGTGGGTTGGGGCTAAGCCCCAGCCCGGACCTACACCCAAAACACAAAACATATCAAATTTAAATATATGTGCAGTCACATATATAATAAGAACCATTATTTGGTGCGTTGGCAAGGCGGCTCTTGCCAAGACTTTTCATGTGCGTGGAGGTCACGGGGTTGAGTCCGGTGGACTTCCCCATAACTTTTACCATAAACCAAACATGGTATAATTTAAATAATTTTAAAACTATATAGTGTTAAGAAACACTATGCTGGTGCATTGGTTGGTGGCCCTTGCCAAGAATTTTCCACAAGTGTGGAGGTCTGGGGTTTGATTCCCACAGACTCCATAATAATTTTAAACAACCAACCTTTACCATGGTGCCACGTGGCAGCCCATGCCTGGGCCACGTGGCACCACTCCATTTGCCAATTAAATGCCACGTGTCGAAACATGATTCGTCCACATCTACCAACTACTAACTCAGCACTGACACGCCATCTCTTGCCACATCACCTTTGCCACTTCAGCACTACCACATGTCAGGTCGTACACCTGCCACGTCATCATGTACGAACTATACACTCAACATTTTTTTTGCCTGTTTGGAAAATCGAACAGATCGTGACATCTCACTCATCCGATGTCCATTTGACCCCATTCTAAGTGTGTTGGGTTCGTGACGACGAGGGCTACGCACCCGTTTATTTTGAGGTGATTCTGAACACTTTCATTTTTGGGCTAAATTTTGACCCCTGGTCTAGATTCTGATCAATTGTACTTTCTTCTTAATCTGAATCGACATATCTTGCAAACTCAAGTTCACATTGGAGGTATATCTCAGGCCATATCCAATTGTGACTCATATATATCTCAATACTTGCTTTACTGCTATCCAGTGAGTTTGTCTCGAATGAATCATGGATTGACTAAGTACATTCATTACATAGAATGAATTTGATCTAGTGTTAATTAGATACATAAATGATCCAATTAGTTGTGGATCAATCTTGTTTGAATCATCATCATTCATTTTCTTCAAATCCATCACGGTGGTTTTGCATTCTGTCATACTGAATTTATTTAATTCCCACTGTATATTTTCCTTGACTCAGGAAAATATCATCGGTCCTCTGTCATACTTCTTGTCCAAGAAGTAGTGCATCATACTCATATCCTTCATCTCGAAATCACAAGTCAAAATCTAACTTGTATCCAACAAGGCTTTCTGAATAAGTCATCAAAATTAGGCTCTCATCACCAACACTGTAATAATATAGGTTTGAATCAACAATACTCTTGCTGAAACCCAAACTCATCAAGAATCCATCCATATGATATATATTCCAACTCATGGATGGTAGTACAGATGGAAGTGTTTTAGGCTTACTGGATCAAGTGTCTCATTATAGACAACTTCCTCTATTTGTGAGAATCCTATGGCTATAGATCTCGTTTTATATTTCTAAACATTTCCATCAACTGCATGTTTGATCTTATAGATCCACTTGCAAGTTACTATAGACTTCCCTTTTGGTTCCTGAATAATATCTTATGCATAATTCTTTTAAGATATACTGGTATTCTTTTGTTATGGCATCTTGCCATACTTGTTCTCTTGTGGCTTCTCTAAGACAAGGAGGCTCAACATCAATAAGGTGGTTCATGACTGAAGGATAGCTTTGAAAATCTCTTTTACTTTCTTGGGATGTTTCTTGAGATGCTTGTATGTTTCTCTGCCTCTTGCAGAGTGAGTCTAGGTAGGCCTTTTATGCCCTACTGCAATATATTTGAACATATCAACTGGAGCAACTAGATCAACATGAATAATGTATGTCTCCCTTTGAATTGTTGAAGGGGGAGAAGGTATTATCTTACTGTCAATCTCCGTATGAGATTCTCTAGGTTTGTTGGATGGATATCTCTTCTTTTAAGGACAACATTTTTTCTTGTTGTCGCATAATAATCAATTAAATATGGTTTGGACTCCTGTACCAGGGATAATGGTCCAAGTCTTTGAGGGCTCCCATACTAGGGATTTATTTAAAAAATGCACTCAACTATAAAAATTAAAATCAATTGATTTACCTGGTTTGTAGTCATGTTTTTAGGTTTTAGAGGAAGTACTTCTCCTCTCTCTTTTCTTCATTCTTTTGAGGTGGGTCTGGATCAATGTCAGCGGTGGACGCATATTGTCTTCCCTTCTTCCTGGTGTTAGCACCAAGACCTGCATCTACAAAATTGGCATAAGACATTAGTCAAATTTGTTCCTGGAAAGTCACTGCCGAAAGTACTACTTAATCTCTTAAGATTGGTGTAGCGATGGCATTGCATAATTCCACAGTGTGCTACCAAATCTCCTGGGCGCTGTGAATTTCACAGTGTGCTACCGAATCTCCTGGGTGCTGTGAATTTCACAATGCGCTGCCAAATCTAGATCGATGCTACCGAAATTGTGGGCCCGTTTGGAGGAGATGCTACACAATCTCGCTACCCAACGCGCTACCAAACAACACTACCAACAAACGCCTGGATTCAAGGAGTTCGAGTTATCATTTTGGTGAGTGGTTGATGATGTGGAGAAGAGAAAGGATTATAGGTGGCAGCATGATGACAACATTTAACCACTGGAGGACGCTTGACAATGGAAAGGAATGCGTAGCAAAGAAGACCACGTCATTTAAATCATGTTGGATTGGTTTCCTACACGACTCCTTTTTTGTAGCAGTTTGTTAATAATTGTTAGCATATGTGTTCGATTGATAGTTGTTGTTGGAGAATCCAATGTGAGGAAGGGCCATCTCACACCTCCAACTGTTGCCTTTCATTTTTGTTATAAATACATGTTCCAAATGAAGAAAAAAAGGGGGGAGAGACTCGAGAGGTCTGTTGTAAGGTTTTCAAGAAATGATTATGAGCTACAGGGCATGAAAGCTTGATTTGTTTCCTCAAAGACTTGTCTTAGTTTTTTATTTGAAAGATCTCAGTTGATGAGTAAGACTTTGATCATATAGTTTATTCTCTATGTGTTATCATACTTCTTAGATTTTCTTCTATTAGATGTGTTTTGTTTATATAAGGATTATATGAATAGAGTTTGTGCTGAGGATGTTGTGATAAGGATTATTTCAACAACTGCCACATACACATCTTTTTCATTCTGTGATGTTTTGAAAGGTTTTCTAACTATTACAGATTCTTCCTGTAGCGACTGAAAGAAGGTTGCTTTTCAGCTTTAACTACACATTGTGTTTTCTTGATTCCTTCATTCACACCTAATTGATTTCAGATCTGATCTAGGGCCTTATTTGACCTGATTTGTTGCCCATAAGATGTTAAGTCAAGATTGTTAGATTTCATAGACTCCATGCCCAATGGTTTCATTTCTTTCTTGATTAATTTAACCACTCTCATAATTTCCTAAAACCCAAGTTATCCAATCAAACATTTTTATTCACGATGTGCTAGGCTTGCACTTGAGTAGTCCAAGAGAAACTTCTAGCACTAACATTTTTGGCACCGCTGCTGGGGACAGATTTGAGCAAATTGAAAATCTCCCTAGGAAGAAGAAAACTACATAGCTCCAACTTTAGATGGTGACTGAAGTTGGGCACCTTCAAGACTGCACATTCACCATGGTGACTCCATTGTTCAGAATATGTTGGTGACTCCATTGGAATGAGACCAATTAAATGGTTATGAAGGCTATCCTGGCCAGGAGGTTTGCCCCACTCAATTTCTTAGCCATAGATGATTATCCACATCCTGTGCCTCTTATTGATGAATGGCAAGATCTGTTGCCCAGATTTTATGAAGGTGAGGATGATAACCCTGTTGAGCATGTTCAAGAATTTCATGCTTTGATGCAGCAGCTTGACATCCATCATGAAGATATATTGATGAAAATGTTCATGTATTCATTGGATGGGGATGCACGTAAATGGTATTTCTCATTACCCCCTTCCAACATTTCATCCTTGAAGGATTTCCACAGAGTATTCAATGAACACTGCAAAAGGTTTTATCCCTCTGAAAGTATTTGTCATAACTGTTGTGAGGGATATGTAGAATATGCTCAAGATTTGTTAGATTGCTCTGTTGAATATAAAGATGAAAACGATTTTATTCATTGTCCAAATGAAAGTATAAATAATACTCATGTATTCGTAGAGGAAAACATTCATAACTTTGTTTCAGATGAAAATCATGTGTATGAACAACTAGAAGCATCAATTATTGTTGTTCCTAAAATGGATATTTTTAACAATTATATTCTTGATGAAATTATTGTTTTATAGGTTGATCATAGGTATGAAGGGAAACCCATTTTTTATGAACATCCTAGTGATGATGAGAAGTAGGATTATCCTATATTTGATCACTATGAATACAAGGAGTATGATGCAAAGGTTGGCCTTATCACAGAAGACATAATCCAGAGATTTGACTAGGAGAAGCCCTTAGTTGAGGCACATGAAGAGATCATTTATACACAGCCAAAAGTAAATCAACAGTCATCAGTGGATCAACAACCACCTACATCAATCCTTCTTCCACTTGTACCCACAGTTTACAGTAAGCAACTTGAAGTGGAAAAAGAAATATGCTATCAGTCCCATGTGTTTTGTCACCATTTTCATGACCCTGTAGGGGTGTATACAGAGTTGTATTTCTCAAATGTTTTGGAACTTGTAAACTTTATTCTTTCAGCAACAGTCAGAGGAGATATAGGAAATGTTTTCAAACCATTGTGATTTTCCTCTTGTCTATTGTCAATCATTGGCATTATAAAGACTCATGTCAACAAGCTGCTTGAATGGCTTTGGTGGAAGTTTGCCTTCACCTAGCCCATTGTAAAAGTCAGTTAGCTTAGGTTTTGTACATAAATAAGCTCCATCAAGAGAAAGTGTGTTTTCTTTCTGTTTGAAAGTAAAGTAATATAATTTGTCAGTATGTTTTCTTCAGCACAATGTAGCAGAGCATGACTCCACAAGCCCAAAGGATAAGGNCCATTGTAAAAGTCAGTTAGCTTAGGTTTTGTACATAAATAAGCTCCATCAAGAGCATGTGTGTTTGCTTTCTATTTGTAAGTAGAGTAATATAAGTTGTCAGTATGTTGTCTTCAGCACGATGCATCAGAGCATGACTCTACAACCCAACACTAAGGCACTGGAGCTGCAAAATGAGTTCTTAGAGACTCACAGGGAGGACTCTATTCGCCATGAAGCCTGATGTTAGCACCAAGACCTGCATCTACAAAATTGGCGTAAGACATTAGTCAAATTTATTCCTGGAAAGTCACTGCCAAAAGTAATACCTAATCTCCTAAGACTGGTGTAGCGATGGCGCTGCGTAATTCCACAATGTGCTACCAAATCTCCTGGGCGTTGTGAATTTCATAGTGCACTACCAAATATCCTGGGCGCTGTGAATTTCCCAATGCGCTACCAAATCTGGATCGACGTTACCGAAATTGTGGGCATGCTTGGAGGAGACACTACACAAGCTCGCTACCCAGTGCGCTACCAAATGACGCTACCAACAAACGCCTGGATTCAAGGAGTTCGAGTTGTCATTATGGTGAGTGGTTGATGATGTGGAGAAGAGCAAGGATTATAGGTGGTAGCATGATGACAATGTTTAACCACTGGAGGACGCTTGGAAATGGAAAGGAATGCATAGCAAAGAAGACCACGTCATTTAAATCATGTTTAATTGGTTGCCTACACGACTCCTTTTTTGTAGCAGTTTGTTAATAACTGTTAGCATAAGTGTTCGATTGATAGTTGTTGTTGGAGAATCCAATGTGAGGAAGGGCCAACTCACACCTCTAGCTGTTTCCTTTCCTTTTTTTTATAAATCGATGTTCCAAATGAAGAAAAAAAGGGGGGAGAGACCCGAGAGGTCTGTTGTAAGGTTTTCAAGAAATGATTATGAGTTGCAGGGCATGAAAGCTTGATTTTTTTCCTCAAAGACTTGTCTTAGTTTTTTATGTGAAAGATCTCATTTGATGAGTAAGACTTTGATCAGATAGTTTATTCTCTATGTGTTATCATACTTCTTAGATTTTCTTCTATTAGATGTGTTTTGTTTATATAAGGATTATATGAACAGAGTTTGTGCTGAGGATGTTGTGATAAGGATTATTACAACAACTACCACATACACATCTTTTTCATTCTGTGATGTTTTGAAATGTTTTCTAACTATTACAAATTCTTCATGTAGCGATTGAAAGCAGTTTTCTTTCCATCCTTAACTACACATTGCGCTTTCTCGATTCCTTCATTCACACCTAATTGATTTCAGATATGATCTAGGGACTTATTTGACCTTATTTGTTGCCCATAAGATGTTAAGTCAAGATTGTTAGATTTCATAGACTCCATGCCCAATGGTTTCATTGCTTTCTTTATTAATTTAACCACTCTCATAATTTCCTAAAACCCAAGTTATCCGATCAAACATTTTTATTCATGATGTGCTAGGCATGCACTTGAGTAGTCCAAGAGAAACTTTTAGCGCTAACACCTGGTTGGACAGTTTCTTGCATAGTGTCCATAATTGTCACATATGAAGCACTGAATTTCTGAAACATCTCTTCTTTGTTAACTTGGGTTTGATGAAGACTTTTCACCTTTAAATGTTTGGCTGAAATTTCTTTTGAATTTTCCTCCTTTCTTTGTGTGAAGTGCGAGAGCATGATTTTCTTCTGAGGAATCTTCCACTCCTCTATTTCTAACTCTAAGTTCTTCTTGAATACAATATGTCCATAGACGATCAAAGGTTGGTAGAGCTTCTCTTCCATTGATGTAAATTCTAACCTTGTACAATATCTACTGCAAACTCATATTTAGAAAAGAACAGAAAAGATACAATGGCAAATACAAACATTACACAGAGATTTTTCACCTGGAAACCCAAACCAGGAAAACCAACATATATTATATTCATACATTGTGTTACATTGTTTACAATACAA
>SNQJ01S0049533.1:79115-103338 GCA_010110895.2 Picea sitchensis | reverse complement strand
ATGTCTATTGAAATATGCAAAGAAGTTTATAGAAGAATAAAAAAATTCAACCAAAACATTGGTGGTAATGTTGATCATAAATCTTAAGTGAAAAGCCATCATCCAATAAAAAAATACTAATAAGATGTTCTCAAATAATCAATGACCATGCTCTAGATGGCGCTACAATTACTATTATCTCTAAAATGGAACATGAGGAAACCCTTGGTTAAGGTTTTTACAATGAACACATGTTATCCATATGATTTCCACAACTCACTAATCTAGGCCTAAATCATGTTCTCTATCAAGGTACGACCTGCAAAGTATCTACAAGGAAATGAACTTGTGCTATTTTTGACAAGCATCTTCATATTCAATATCAATAATCTTAACATGAACTTTAGAGGAATTAACATGAGGTAGCATCAGTCTTACCTCATGGAACACTTTTAGTAAGAAGGAGATAATGAGTAAAGCATCCATACATACTTTGTATATATTTTATAGTGTGGTAATTTGACATCACTTCAGTTTTTTTATCTAATTGATTTATGAGCATTGTAATCTCTCGAGTGTTCGAGTGTTTTCATGTGAATTGGACTTAGTAGATTGATGAAGATCTGATTTTGGATGCAATTTTCTTTTTTAAAGGTCACAACTTATAAGGTGTAACCATTCAATACATGGGATGAGAGGATGGACCTATTCCAAGCATTGCAGTTTTCTATGCAAAATGAATACAAACAACCAAAAGCCATAGCATTGCCATATCTTGAGAGGATGGACCTATTCCAAGCATTGTCATATCTTGTAGTTCTCTATGTAAAATGAATACAAACAACCAGAAGCCATAACATTGCCATTTCTTGCAGTTCTCTATGCAAAATGAATACAAACAACTAAAAGCCATGGGTTTAAACCATACCTTTAATTGAATCAATGGATACCATCCATATCTCAAGTCATGCAATATGGTTCACAAATATCATTTTTTAGGTCATGCAATATCATTTTTAGCTCTCTTAGGTTATGCAATATGGTTTAATACTATCATTTTAAGCTCTCTTAAGACAAGCAATATGGTTGAGAGATCGAAATCAATTTCACTCATTAAAAAATGATTGAGAGGGTTTGGTTCATAGTGATGTAATATGGTTTACAAATATCTTTTTTAGATTATGCAATATCATTTTTGGCTTTCTTAGGTTATGTCAATATGATTCAATATTATCATTTTTAGCTCTTTTAAGACAAACAATATGGTTGAGAGATCCGAATCAATTTCCCTCTTTAAAAAATGATTCAGAGGGCTTGGTTATCTAATCTAATCTAAGATATGTATCTAGACTATAAATTTTACGGGCACGCCTACCTGTCAAGTAATTTTTTTATGACGGATTTGTTTTTAAAATTTCCCTTCATATGATCTTTTATATTTATTTTTGCCAGTCATTTAAATAATATGTATTATATGTGTTTTTTAAATTTTTGTCTTGAATACGAGAGCAATTTTTGATGTGAATAGAAATACTAACATAAAATTAGAATGATTCCATATATTATTGAATCCATAATAAAATAAACCTAAATGTACATAATAAATATTGAACTAATTTATGAAATCCTTTAAAAACATGGATGGTAATTTATTGGTAAAATGAGCATCTTGAGAAGTTGTCCATAAAATTGAGATGTATTTACTTATATTGTTTTTCAATGCACATGCCTAACCTTTTCAACATTGGTGCTAATTTCTAATCTTCTCTTCAATCTTGTGGGAAAATTAACAACCAATATAAATGAATATTTAAGTACTTATTGTGCTTTTCTCTTCAATCTTTTTTTAAATATTCATGGTAAGTTTTGGTTTTGAAGATCCCAAGTGACTTAATTCAAGTTCACCAAAACAAATACTTTTAATTGCATGGAGGTTTGCATTTTCATATAGATGAAACCCTATAGATGAAATTAGTCTTACCTTTATGGATAGTTACGAGTCTCAACCTTCCAATTTCGTGACTTATATGAACACAGAGAATTGAACCCATGACCTGGTGACAAAGAGCCAAAGTCTTGACAACCGAGGATCCAAACAACTGGTCTACCCAACGGTGCTGCAATTATATGGATGTTAACATCAGAACCTTCCATTGTATAAACAGGACAATACATAATATATTTCATTAAATGAATTTGTCAATTCACCTTCAAGTTTTCATTAAAATTAATATGGCAAGCTAGCACAGAAGTATCCCTTTCTACACAGTATTAGGAAATCCCAACAATGATCTGCTGACCGGGCAATGTTTGAATGCTCAGTCTTGCTTACGTAGCCCATGTGATACATTTTCTGTACTCAGATTTTATGTACGAAGATTCTTATTTGGAAAGCGACCGGTAATAGCAGTGTTTCATGGTTTTCTGATGAATGTTTTCTTCTCCACTTTACTTTGTTCTTCTGAAAAGATTCCTCCGGTTTTCTTATACCACAGCTTTGATATTGTCAATAGACAATCTAAATGCTGTTGAAGGCGGTGGATTCAATAACAGTTCCAGAGATCGAGAAGTTCTGTATGGATATACACCATTTTTATCTGCATATGATCTTCATATCACGTCGTTTTGATAGCACGTGAAATCTGATAGACATAAAAATCATACTGTCGGTTTGACGTTCAGTGGTTTGGGCAGTCCGTCATAAAATTTTTACAGTATAGTAACTAGTGTGGATTACTCCAAACTATAAAGCATTTGGCATGTTAAATCTTAGAGGCATAAAAGTGATCAGGTTGTAGGTTTGACGTCTGTCATAAAATGATCAGACTGTTGGTTTGACTTTCAGTGGTTTGGACAACCTGTCATAATGTTTTTTTACAAGTATAGGAATAATGCATTCATTAGTGAGGTAGTTCTGGCAAAACGTTCTATGTTTTGGGTTTTTTTGTTGAAATTTGGTTATGTAAATCTGGACAAAATCCAAACAGGAGGCATTTGGATTATACAAATTTAGCCACTCAAATCTATAGATCTAATCATTTCTCACGAGATTTCAGATATAATAAAACGAAAAAAAATATATTTGATGGTGTATATGATTTGTACCAACATTTAATGTTGCTCAGCAAACTGTATATTATTTGTTTAAATTAATTAAGTTTTTACTACTTAGTTCTTAGTTTAGAGTATTAGATTTTAAATTTAATTTCATAAATAAATTATTACCGAAGTAAGTGAATTTAAAATATGGACAATCAATTCAATAATATTAACAGTAGTTGATGAAATCGTTTACAAATCTCTAATCAAAATAGAAAAATAATTAATATTTATAAATTTACATAAAACCTAAAATAAAGGAAATGAAAAATACAAAACCATCATCAAATTTTCATTTCCTGTCCCACCAGCAAATTTTCATTTCCTGCCACACCAGCATCATCATGTGAATTTTTTTTTCTCTTACATAGATATTTTACCCAAGATTCCACCACTTAATTTGGAAAAAATATTTTTTATATAAACATTCTTTCATTTTTCAAAATTGAATAATAAATTTGTATATAACATGATTTTTGTGACAATGAAACTATATTCATTTTATGTAAAAAAAAACTTGCTTTAAATTTGTATACAACATGAATTCTGAATTTTGTGACAATGAAACTATGTTCATTTTATGTAAAAAAGCTTCCTTTAAATTTGTATATAACATGAATTGTAAAAAAACTTCCTTGAAATTTATATGTAATAAATTTGAACATGAACTTCCTTTAAATTTATATATAACATGAATTTTGTTACAATGAAACTATGTTCATTTTATATATAAAAAAAAAAACTTCCTTTAAATTTCTATATAACATGAACTTGGAATTTTGTGACAATGAAACTATGTTCATTTTATGTTAAAAAGCTTCCTTTAAATTTGTATATAACATGAATTTTGTGACAATGAAATTATATTCATTTTATATCCAAAAAAAACTATATTTAAAAATTTATAATATGATATTAAAATGTAATTTAAAATGGTTGATGTATAATTGTGAAAGTTGATTTGAGATAGTTGTATAAAGAAATTGGAAGTTGTGTAAAAATATATATTGGCCATGGTCCTTGAATGTGCAAAAAAAGTAAGTCTTTATAAGGTGAGAAGGTGTAAATGTTGTATTTCCATTTTGGTAAAGCAATGATAAAGTAATTAATTAAGGCCATTGCAATCATATGAAGGGAAGTTTGGAAATGTGTGATGTGTAGAAAAGGAAAGTTTGGATCAATGCAATATGTCCCGACCAAAGTAAATTTATGTGAGATACATCGTGTCGTGAACACAGTGAGTTCTGTGTGTGAGAGGTGTCTCACGCTTAAATGAAGATTTTGTGTTAATTTTTTGTCTTATGTCTATGACTTTAAAAAAACTTTTGTATTTCATGCAGTTTGTTTAAAGAAACTTTAGGTCTATGCATGTGACACGAAAAGGACATTTGGTCTCATGTGTATCACACCTCTTTTAGACATGGGTGCCACATGTTGATTTAATATGATTTTGTGTTATGTTTTCCATGAAACTTTGTGTTATGTGCCTTTATGCATATCACACTTCATAAAACTTTGGCTTAAAAACTTTGTTTAGAATGTATTGTAGTAAAACAAAGTTTTGGTGTGAGATGTTGTGGTGGTGGAAAATTTTATTTCGTCTGATGTATTGCACGATAAAAAAACACTCCCAGGACATGACATTTCGAATGGCTATAAAATTTGCATGGTTGCGACATAATGCATTGTTGTAAACAATCCTTGGTAGAAATAGAGGCACAACATCAAATCAGAGGTTGTTATAAGGTAGGAATTGTCTTTAGTCAGCATGTGTTATAGTCCAAAAATGTCTTACCTAGGCATGCATGGCATTGGATTTTCCACTTACATAATTTGCCAAATGATTGTTGAGGCTTCTTAAAAAAACATTTTTTGGAACATGTACGTGCCCTGTTGAACTGATAGCCTGCATACACACGCGAGATGCATACTAGTTAGTTCACGTACATACGTGAGTTACATACTAGTTAGCCTGCGTTTACCTCCAAAAATTGCAAAAAATATAAAATTCCAAGGAATTCGACGGAGTTTACTGGCTATCGAGGGTTTCCCAACCATTCTATCCATTGTAGCCCGTCCCCAAACCGAATAACCATCTTTTTCTCATATAAAAAGAGGTCTTTGAGTCTCATTTACAACATCAAGCAAGAGAATAATAAAACTCTGCCAAAATCCCTTCCCCTTCTTAGCCCAAGTTTTGCATCTTATTCTGAGATTTGGCCTCATCATTACCTTCCAAGCCTTTCTCGTTATGCAACCCTTTCCCTTTTCCCAAGAGATCAGTTGTTTGTGAGAGGAAAGAATGAGAATGATGCACTTGGAGCCACGATAGAGGAGCCCAAACCTAGTTCACAGAGCGTTTGTCGAAGAAGGTTGTAATCTTTCTAATCTTATTATTGAATAAAAGAGTTATTTGTTGTCTCAAACATTGTGTCTTTATGCATTTATGTATATATCTGAATATTGAAAGTGATAAGTAGAGATCGTACACATTGTAGCATTGTTTTCCAAAGATTTTGTAGGTTAGCTTTGGGAGGAGACCCATAATCTAGGAAGTTGCAGAGGCGAAAGAGGTCTACACTAGCCGCAAGGACCAAAGGTGCACCTACTGACCTTGTTTCCTCTCTCTTGTCTTTCAGTTTATATAGTTTTGGGGTAGCTTAGGAATATAACTTTCTTTTAAGGGAATTCAGTGCTCTCCCTGTACCTCGACTGATATAGGGGTATTTTCCCCGTTAACATAATTGACGACTCCAATGAGGAGTATCTCTAGGGTCTTGGTGGGAGATTTTGGTTTAAATTGGTTTTTTCAGTTTCTTTTTTAGTTTTCCAGGTTACTGAGTCAGTTTAGGGTCTCTCGTCACCTTCAAGGTGCTTACCAGCCTTCCCTGCCCAGTCAATTTTCCAAGCCATTTTTCTTTTTGAAATTTTCCAGAGGTGTACGCAGTTTGCACAATATACATCCCGCATACATATGCAGGCTGCACATTGCATAGCCCACGTCTCTATGTTTTAGAAGGTTTTTAAAAATATATATTTCCTCTTTCCTGACAGAAGCTTTTTGCTTCTCAGGATTTCTTAAACTTTACAGGGTCTCTATTAGTGGTCTTTGGTTGGGTTAAAGATTCAGTTTTAACTTGTTTCATCATATTCTTTTGTTTGATTTAAAATTTTTAGAGTCAACCTATAAACATTAGATCCTCCTCTGGATTCGTGGGAGTCTCTGCGTTCAGGAATTGGTTTAGGGTTTGTATGAGTCTTGGGTTTTATCTTCTCTTTATCCGGTTTATTCTTTGAAAACCAAAAAGATCTTTTACTTTTGTTTTTCTTGTTTAAGCATTTCGAAAAAATAAAAAAAAATATTGCATTAAGTTATGCATTTAGTTTGGTAATTGTAGCGAAGGTTGTCTTTTACAAAAAGAAAAGAGGTATTTTTCAAAGTTCCTTCTTAACTGTTTTCTTGAAAGTTTAGTAATTTTTGCATTATAAAACAAAAAGCTCTTTTATGAAACTTTTCGTTATAGGATATTGGAATATTGTTTTGAGAAGTTTACATTGAAAAAGATTTACAAGCCATTTCTTTCATTTTGAAGTATCTAGTTTGCTTTTTCATAAATTCTCTAAATTCATTCTTCTCTTTCGTCTCTTCCAAACACCACACGTTGCACGTCCATATCCTTTTGAGTAAGACAAGCCAATTAAAAGAAACACTTAATACTTAAAAACAATTATACTTTTTGTTTGTAGGGTTCACCAACTAGTCTAGGCTCTAGGGCCTTGAATTAGGTGTGGAGAGGAAACTCTTCAAGGTTGTCTAAACAAACATTGGAGTATGCGATACGGAGTGTCAAGACTCCAGTGTCGTAAGAGTCAGTCGGGACCCCCCTCTAACAGAGGGGATAAACACGAGGTCACATAAGNGCCTTGAATTAGGTGTGGAGAGGAAACTCTTCAAGGTTGTCTAAACAAACATTGGAGTATGCGATAAGGAGTGTCAAGACTCCAGTGTCGTAAGAGTCAGTCGGGACCCCCCTCTAACAAAGGGGATAAATACGAGGTCGCGTAAGGAAAGGTAGAGACGATAACCCCTCCAAAGCTGGACCAAACATAATGGGGATTGTATATTGAGGGTCATTCTTGGGAATTACACTGATCGCATTTGACTACGGAGCCTCATGGACCTCTAATCTATTTGATATCCTAAGTTGTCTTCCAAACCATTTTCCTTCAGTACCCTTGAATGGCCTCAGACTTTGTTATCCTTCTCATTATGATTAGCTCGACTCTCGACTGTACCCTCTTGGTGACTGACTGCGAGCTGGAAACCTAGTTTCCTATTTTTAGGGACTTACATAGGTGAGTGCGGGGGTATACCGCGGTACCTAGGGAAAAATTTGAATCACACTTTGCAGAGTATACCCGGAGGGTTTTTCCGTGTTCGAGTTACACTTGCACTGGTAAGTTTCTCTAGTGTCGATTGGCATAACCGTTCTTCCTACTAAAAAGGTATTTGCTTGATTTTACTTTAGGAAATTTTAGTGTGTGCTCCATGTTTCGCACTAGCTAAACCTTACAGTGTCATTTGATCATTTCACAAGGTGGAAGTTCAACAAATTCACCATTCGTGTAGGCTTCAGGGCCTATCGTCAGTTACTTTGGAGCCACCGTTGAGGCACAAGATAGATCAAGAGGCATCATTCAAAGCTATCGGGCCACAAGAAACTGTACCTGATCCAGCTCCAAGATAAGACTTTCCCACACATGAGGAATCCATTGTTTTTAACCTCAAGACCGAGGGTTTCAGGCCAGCAAATCCTCCGATCACTGACTTATTAGTGCCACTTCTAATTCATATAGTCCCTCCCGAGGTGACTTCACCTGAAAGACACTTCAATCGACAAGCGACGATGGAAGCAAATAGTGCTACTTCATCAAGGAGTCCTCATACTCCCATCTCAGTTTCTGCAAGAAGGGGCGGTGTACCTCCTTCCCCACCTCCCCCTGTCAGGACTACGACTGTCCATATGCCCACTACTTTGGGCAGTGGCTCAATTCCTTCAACGAATTTAACCATTGTTCCCTCTATTTAGAGCGCGACGGGCACTCCCTTTTCATATGGGATGCCTAGTTTGACTCTAACTCGGTTCTCACCTATTCTACTCTATATACCATTGGTCTAGAGGAAGGGAGCTCTAATGCTCCCTTGCAAGGAGTCATCAGGGGCACCACTGCCCTGTTCAATGCCATTCCTTACGGTGGAGGTCACATCCCTCCTCTGTCACCTTCACTCGGAGGCAGTTTTCGACAGTCGATTTGGCCTAATACCAATTATAGTTTGTTCAGTGGAGGGAGCCTTGGACCTCAATCCTACACAACTTCGATGGGATCAATGTCATTTTATTTGTTTGGTGCATTTGGAAATACGTATTTTACTTCGTATTCTTTCTCCACTAGGGGCAACCCCCTCTTTGGTCAACAAAACCCTATGCAAGGTTTCATTCCTTTGCAGGGAGCGATGACAAGAGTTTACTCCTCGGAAGGTCTTGGGAATCCTTGGAAGAGCTTGTTTCCCTCGCAAGGAATGTCGATCGGGGGCAACCCCTCCCACACTCTGTGGAACCCCGGGCAAGGTTCAGTACCTATTCCAGGAGGTTCGGATGGGGATATACCCAACCAAGGTCCTTGGAACATTGTACAGGGAGAAATCCCTACATAAGCCATGTCATCTAACTTTTGGAATCAACCAACGATGCAACATCAAACGCAAGTCCCTTTTGTTGGACAGGGCCACCATGGTCTCTACCAAAACCCTGGCCAACAGTCAAACTTTTCCTGGCAACCTAGTGCCAGCCAAAATCTAGGACGCTCTTTTCATGTAAATATGCCACAACCAAGACTACCTTTTTTGGCAACTCTGCATTTTCCAGACTTATCGATATTGTTAAAGAACCCGATTTGTCATGATCCGTGTTAGCCCCCCATGCTGACTAAGTTTCCCTTGGACATCCCTAAGTTTTAAGGAAATCTTGGTGAAGATCCATGTGAGCACGTGATGACTTTTCACTTATGGTGCTCATCCAAATCGTTAAAGGATGACTCTGTTCAGTTGCGCTTGTTTCAACGAACTCTTATAGGGGGTGTTGTGAAATGGAATATAGAACTCGACAACTTAAAGTATGCTTACTTTAATGACCTGACTATGGCTTTCTTGAACCATTTCCAGTTGCTAGTAAGATACGATGCTAACACTGAGTTGTTGGCCAACTTCGAGCAGACGAAAGTTGACCATATATTGGATCACGTCCAAGAATGGCGGCGATGAAAGAGTTTGATTAAAGTCAAGGTCCCTTCCAAATTTTTGTTCGAGTGGTTCCTAAATTCCTTGGTACATAGTGTGTCCAAAGACATTGCAACATCCAAAGTATTTTCAGAAGAAGAGGCTATCATGAGAGCCCATCAACTGGAGCTGATTTACTCTCAGTTCGATATACTATATGAGATCTTACCCGACACACGACAGTCAACTCTCGACAAATCCAAACAAAAGTTTGGACCTCACGTCGACGACATAGTAGGCTCAAAATAGAGCAAGCCCACAGATCTTTTGTCTAATCAATTACAACAGTTATCGATTCAACAGACTGTGGCCAGCCAAACTCCTAGTTTGGATGCCTCTGTAACCCAAACATCAGATGTACATAGTGTGCAATCGACAAATCCCAAGGGTAACCAAAAAACCAAGGGAAAGAGGAAACATAAAAACAAGAAGGGTAAAGGGGATAAGAAGGCTGCAAATAATGTTGGCGAGGGAAAAAACGACAAAGAAAGGTGAAGTTTCTGTGTAAGCTTTGCATGGACGGTCACTTGACTCCCCAATGACCTCGACTTGAGGAGGCCCAAAATATATTGGCATAGCAACAACATGTTGTGTTGACAAACCCTTTTCCATAAGGGAAAAATATGTCTCAAGCTTCCTCATCCACGAGTGCGCCTGAGGGAAGTCAGGGAACCCCCATGCCTAATAATAACAATGGCACCGAAAAAATTTATATGATGAAAGCCAAAGCTAATTTATCGACTAGGGCTCATAACTACGAAACACGAGAATCTGTTGAGAAGGGAAAAGAGGCCTCCAAACCATTAAATTCTCTTCAAATTGAGAAGACGGTAAGAGAAACGATGACTTGCATCCCTAAAGGTGTGTTCAAAAAGGATTCTCACAACCCAAACGTGAGGGTTGCTCAGAATTAATCCATCATGGAGGATCTGGTAGAAACTCCTTGTGCAATGTCTGCTCTGGAAGTTCTCCAGAGTTTCCCCTCAAAGAGAAAATCTTTGTTGTCTGCCTTGGGAGAGGCTGAGATCAGTGACTCAGGAATGCTTATCTTTGACCCTACGAACCATAAACCTCATCTTCCTCACCATGTCGCTTTTTAGATAGTAGTGGCGTACACCATGAAATCATTGACACAAAACATTTTCCATACTGTGGTTGATGAGGGTGCCTCGACTTGTGTGATGTCATTGGCATGTTGGAAGGCCATTGACCAACCTGAGTTGTCTCTATCACCAATGTTGCTTACTATGTTTGATGATCGATCATTCAGACCACATGGTATAATTCCATCTTTCCCCGTGCAGTTGGAGGGAAAAACTGTGTGTGTCGAGGTAGAAGTAGTTGATGCACCTCTCGATTACAATCTTTTGTTAGGGCCGAGTTGGACCTATGCTATGACAACGATCATATCCACCATTTTTCGGGCCTTATGTTTTCCTCATGAAGGCCAGATTATAATCGTTGTTCAATTATCCTTCTCCCATCCCAACCCTTCATCGGGGGAATCCATGATCCCGATGATTGACAACCCATAGCCAGGTACTGTCAATTTAGGTGTCAAATTGTTTCCGTCTTTGATGGGAAATATTGATTATACGTCGCCTTCCAATGATGCTAGGTTTTTTTCAGTTGTCCCTAACTAGCTGAAGGCTACGATTTTTCAGGTCACATCTTTTAAAATGAGTTACTTTGATGACCCGTGGAATTTACCTTCCCCATTGGCTCCGATGGAAGTGGTAGGGAACCTTGGCATGGCCATGCCCTTATCTTTTGTTGAGGTTGCATACAATATTGTCCAACAATCCTTGTCCAACCCTGATTAGACTCCTCCACAGGAGCTAGATCCTACTCTCGAGCCTATTTGGGCTCAAGGCTCTCTCGTCACTCACGACCCTTTGGACTTAGTCTTTCCCTCTGACGAGGTGATCCTAGAGGCAATGACTGGGCCATACAGACCTTTGGATGATCTTCACCATAGATCTTATTTCTTACTCGAGCTCAAGAGAATAGAGGTAGAAGAGTTTGTNGTTACGAACATGAATGGATATGCCCCTTGTCCTATTAACCCTCTAGCTACGCACAGAATATATGTCGAGGGAAAAATGGAAAGTATTGTTGAAACGATTCCTATAGACATATCCAAAACCCCTGGCATCATGGAAAATGTCTTTGTTCGATCATATTGTTCTCCCGAAGAGATTCAAATCTACACTTAATTGTTTAAATAATTCCACAACGTTTTTTCCTGGTCTTATCAGGAGATGTCAGGCATTGATCCATGTATTTTTGAGCATGAGATCATGACTTATCCTGATGTCAAGCCTATCCGACAGAAGCTTCACCCGATCAATCCTTGCAAATCAATGGTGATAAAGGCTGAAGTAGAGAAACTTATCAAGGTTGGTTTCATATACCCCGTGCAATTGACGGAATGGATATCGAACCCTGTTCCTATCAACACAAAGTAAGGTATGATCCACATGTTTATGGACCTTCACGACTTGAATAAAGCTTGACCGAAATACAATTTTCCAACCCCATTTATTGACCAGATCGTTGATGAATGTGCGGGTTGTGAGGTCTTTTCTTTCATGGACAGTTTTTCCGAGTACAATAAAATTCATATTAATCCCAAGGAACAACATAAAATGGATTTTATTTGTCCTTGGGGTACATTTGCGTATAGAAAAATGCCTTTTGGCCTTAAGAATGCTGGAGCAACTTTTCAGCAGGCCATTTTGTTTGCTTTTCACGACCTCCAACACATAGTCGAGGCATATCTCGATGATCTGGCATCACTTTCTCATAAGAGATCCGATCATCCCGCCCATTTATGACTAATCTTTGAGAGGTGTCGCTACTATCAGATTCGCTTGAATCCAAAAAAGTGCAATTTGTGTGTGACATCGGTACGCTTATTAAGTTTCACCATGTCAACAAAAGGGATCATGGTAGGTCCTCTAAAGGTTGAGGCAATAATTCAATTTCCTCCCCTGTGCAAAATCCCCCAATTTTAGAATATACAGGGGAAAACAAATTTTCTTCGGCATTTTGTTGCTAATTATGCTGAGATTAGGAAAGGGTTCATGCGCCTCTTGAAAAAAGGGGTCCCATTTATTCGAATGAAGGAGCTCAATGTTGTTTTGACGCGCTAAAATGCGCTCTAAAGTCTTCCCCTATGCTCAGTCCTCCTGATTATGGAAAGGATTTTTTTTTGTATTTGGCTGCCAAAAAGTCTACAATCGGCATGGTCTTGGTCCAAGACGATGACAAACTTGAAGAGCATGTTATATATTATCTTAGTCGAGGCCTAGTTGGATCGGAACTCAACTACTCGCATGTTGAGAAACTTTCTTTGGTAGTTGTTCACGCCGTCCAACGGTTTCATCACTATATATTACTTCTTAAGACCATTATCGTAGTGATTGTCAACCCTTTTCAATATGTATTAACACAATGGGTCATCGGCGAAAAAATCAGTCGATGGATAGTCATCCTGCAAGATTTTGACTTGGATTTTGTTTTCGAAAAATCTAAAAGGTCCTTGGTCTTTGCGGAAATAATCTCGGAACTTCCCATCGAAAGTGGTGATATTTCGCCCGAAGAGTCACCGATTATTGGAGATCTTTTTATGATCACGTCAACGGACCTGGTATGAAGATATACTTGTGCATCTTCAGAATTTGAAGTGCACTTCTTCTTCTTCTCCCGACTAGCATCAATGAATCTGACACCAAGCGCGGAACCATCTCATCCTCAATGAAACTTTGTATCGTTGAGGGGTCGATTGCACTCTCTGACGATGTCTTAGTCACAAAGAAGCAGAGCTTATTTTGAACCACTGTCACACAGGAGCGTGTCGCGGTCATCTGTCTGGGTTGGAAACAACCCAAAATTTCTTCGCGCTGGATACTTTTGGCCCTCATTAATCAAATATTGTGTTGAGGCAGTCAAGAAGTGTCACCCATGCTAGATCTTCTCTCGGAATATGTGGGCACACCCGGCTCCTATGTTTCCAGGTATTTCTTCTGGTCCCTTCACCAAGTGGGGGATTGACTTCACTACATCTCACCTGGTTTCTGCCAAGGGGCATCACTATATAATCATAACAGTAGACTACTTTACAAAGTGGGTCAAAGCTATGTTGACATTTAACAATGACAGAGAAAGTGTTGCCCTGTCCGTTTTTAACCAGATCATAGCCAGGTTCGGTATTCCGAAGGTGATTGTCACAAACCATGGAAATCACTTCCAGAATAAAATGATGTATGAATTAACATCAAAACTAAGGTTTAAACATGAATATTCATCATCGTATTGCCTGCAAGAAAATGGCTAGGTAGAATCTATGAATAAGTCTCTCGAGACTATTCTTCAACGAACGATTAATTCAGCCAAGTCAAATTGGAATTTGATGTTATATTTGACACTTTGGGCTTATCGAACTTCAATAAAGACTGCTATTGGTTTTTCTCCGTTCCAACTCGTTTATGGGCTGGAGGTAGTCTTTCCCATTGAATTTCAAATCCATTCTCTAAATTTGGTTGTGGAACTACTACCCGACACTACACCGCTTGAGGAATGTCTTTTATATCTCGAGTAGCGTCGAGATGCAACCTTGGCTAACGAGGATCATAAACAATGGTTCAAGTTTCAATATAATCAGTCAGTCCACCCTTAGATTTTCTCCAAAGGCAATCTTTTCCTAGTCTACGAACAAGACAAAGATCCCTTGGGGGAAGGCAAGTTCAAACCCATGTGGTTCGAAGCTTTCATTGTGAAAAAATTCTTAGAGAAGGGTGCTTATTGTTTGCTTTATTTAGAGGGTAACTCCTTAGCACAACCTAGAAATGGGCTCTACATTAAGAAGTATTACACTTAGGTTGGTCGCCTGAGTGTGACTTCTTGTATATATGTATAATTTTTTATACATTCTTGTCTTTTTGTTTTATGGATGTGTATTCAGTTATGTTCTCTTTTTCACTGTGGCAGATGTCAAGTGAATATGAAGTCTATGTTGGGTTCGTGGATGGTACTAGCCAACACACTAAGAGGTTTACTTCCGCAACTTGGGTGATATTTACACCTTGTGGTCAATTTCTATCTTTTGGAGGTATTTGTCTAGGCAAAGCAACCAATAATGTTGTCGAGTACAGTGCAATGATAGAATTATTACGTGATGCCTTTTCACATGGTATTTCTTGCCTCCAGGTTTTTTTAGGTGCTCAACTGGTCGTGTCCCAATTAAATGGGGTATATCGTGTTTACAATCCCACCCTTCACTAACAATTCCTTAGGGTGCGTCTCTTAGAACACTCTGTTGATTATATTACTTATATTCATTTTCCTAGGAGATCTAACCAACTAACTGATACATTGGTTAATCAAGTATTAGATTGGCATGTTTCTCACATGTAAAAGTAGAACACACACATACACATGTAAATACATTCGTAAAAAATGTTTATCCATAAGAAAAAGATGTGTATAATATATCCAAAAATAATTTCATGAGTACAAAGTGGGTATTAAATCCTCAAATAGACCTGGTATACATAATTGGGCTTAATCCCTCAATACAGAGTACAAAAATTTCCCTTGACACATGTGTGGTCTAATGTTATCTATGTTTTAAGCCTATTCGCCCTGTTATAGTGAACCATGACATTCACAAGGTGTCGGAATAATTGGACCCAAGTCTTAGGCACCCCTACTACATGTGGCTGCATGAACGAGGGCAAGTCTTGTATCTCTTCCATGGGTACTGCACAAGTGAGAGCCGTCAGGTTTCTCTCTACTCCCTACAACACTCTCTCAGCCTCTCCAGATGGGGGTCCTCCTTCAACTACTAGTCCTCCTTCTCTTGCTGGTCTGGCCTCTTGTCAGGGACGACACCTGGTCTTAGCGAAGTTTGTTGATCGCACTGGTCCCATATATGTGTATAACATATCTTTGAGTTAGTACTTTGACATTAACATAAAAGGGATAATATTTAAAAAAATTAAAAATTAAATAACCTTAAAATTGTGTTTACCTATCTTGTCGTGATCCTCTCCAGGGGGCATAGGCATGTCGGGATCCCTCAGGAAATTGATTCATGCATATGGATAATCCTCAATCACGGGAATCTGATGGGACCGCCAATCAAAAAACTTGTCATCAAAAGACTCATGGGTTCTCCCTCCACCCTATCTAGGAAAAAAAACTGCCCACCTGCACAATGTTGAAAAGGAGGAAATATGCCCCTGTATTGTCTCCCTCGGGCTAAGATTAGGCACTCTCGAAGAAGAAGAAAGAACAAAATATTGTATCGAACTCAAAGTTCTTTTTCGTCCTCATGCGACAGTCAGTGAGTTGTTTCTTCATGCATGTAAGCATGGTATTACTCCATTCGAAAATGGTGGCATCTAAACACTGAATTGCACAATACATATGTGCACGAGAGGCCTGATGGAGTGTTGCAGATCCCGTGATCTGCCCAAACATGAAAAGTATGATCTGTAGGTGGAGGCTGGTGATCTTGTGTATCGACACCTAAGATCCTAATTTCTCGGTATCAGCCTCACAGGAAATCCCGATGTAATCCTCTATGTTGTACAACCCTAGAGGAAAGGTCCTTAGATTGACTAGTTCCCCCCTTCTAGAGAGGTCAGTCAAAAAATAAATATCCTATGTCGTTGGAGTTAGTGATTGACCCTCTAGCATGAATTCCTCGGCATTAGGATGTCAATACTGTACCAAATGGTTCAATAATATAGGTTTTTCCCTCATGAATGGACTCTAGAAAAACTTCCACATGCCACATTGTTTCAGCATAGTGATGGCCCCGAGATCCTCCTCTACCAAGACATCTAATTCCTCATGCTATCTTTCTCATCAATGCACATACATCCTATTGCACAAAAATTTGGAGAGGATTAGCCCTTGTTGATTAGTGTTTGTAACATTAAAGGAGTTGTATGCAGGCTGCCTTTAAGACAGTCCCGTATGTATGTGGGTTAAGTGTTACTTTTCTTGCATACATACGCGGGTTCAGCGTGGACAACTCGTGTACAAGCTGACGCGACCCTTTTACAAGGGAATGCGCCTCCCAAACATGAAATTAAACATGAAAGGATGCATAAAATTGAAAGAAAAGGTTGTTTGTACTTACTTGGTCCAAGAGTGAGGGTTTTTCGTCCACCGTAGCTCCTTGAATTCATGTTTTGAGGAAGAGGTTTTTTTACCTTTTTGGTTATTTTCCAAATTGTAATGGTTAAAATGAGTTGTTCAGGTCTATTTATAGACTTTTTTGGCCCTTTTTTCCCTAATTTGGTCCCCTTTTTCCCCTTTCTTGACTTGGTAGCTACTTAAGTTCTCTTTTGAGATATATTTGGCTCATTCTGATGAACTTGTTCTTTTAGTTTGGTATTATTCTTTAGATGGGTTACACTTATATCATCCCATGGTAAAACTCATTTTTTCAACTATTGCATATATGTTAGGTTTTCACCCCTTGCATTTTGCATATTGTTGACTTTTCCGCTTTTCCATAGAATCGATCCCACCGAAGTGCAACACATAACCTTCTCATCTACTTTAGAAGTATCGTAATTAGGTGGTAGAGCCTTCCTCTACATGGATGCCCTAGGTATATCCTTTGATGCATTTTGGTGTCCATGTTGTGATGTTATCTATAGGATTGAGAGTCCTTTTTAGTCTTGCCATGATTATGTATTGAAGCCTCATTCTTATTTCTAGTCATCATTCTTGGCTCTTCACATGGGACTCCCTAAAGAACATGGTTTGTTGTCTTTCAAGCTCGCTTTAATTTTGAAAGAAACATCCAACGAGAGTTTATTTATTCTTTTCAATCTCATCTGGATTACTTGAGAAAATAAGCCCACATGAAGTCTTCTTTAAGTCCTTTTCAGACTCTCTAAAATTGAAAAGATTTTCGAACGATATTGTTTCCCTTCACGCTCGCCAAACTCAAATTTGAAGGCACATCTGTCCGATGGTAGTTTACCCCTTTTTCGGTCCGAATGGTTAATTTATGAATAAAGGTATGCCCTGAGAGCTTTGGTTCGCTAGGAAAGTATTCTCAGGCATACTTTTAACCCTTTTTCAGGCCTAAGGGACTAAATTTTCGAAAAAGGGACATTCTCCTTGGTTTTGGTTTATCTCTTTTTCGAGCCTTGGAGATTACTTACGAAAAAGGAACCCCTTCAGAGTCCATAGTTAATCTCTTTTTCAGAGTCCCTAAATATGAAAATATTGTCGAGTGACCTTGTTCCTTTCACACTCGTTAATTGGTCTAGAAAGAACATATATTTGGCATAAGTTTACCCCCTTTTCTGGCCAATAGATTATCCAAGAAAAAGGTACGTCTCGGGAGACTTGTCTTGTCGGGTCTTATTAGTTTCTTATGAGAGACATTTCATTGTCGTTGGGGTCCCTAGGCGAGCATCTAGAAGGTTCATGATTGGTTTTTATCTTTTTCCGGCTATAAGCCTCTGGGCCTTCAACCCCTTCTTTCCATGAAATGAGGGACAATCCCTTCTTGGGTAAGTATACCCAAAAATCCCAAAAGGTAAAGAGATGAAGGGATGAAGTGTGGAAAGTGACAAGTATGGTCGGGAATGACAAGATGACTCATAAAGAGGACCTTCCAATAGACAAACCTATCCCTAAGGGTGACCCGCTTACTAGGGAAATGTCAACCACCAAAGTGAACTAGGGCATAGAACATAATGTCCAAGAAAACATTACATAATAAAAAACAATTATAAATGTAACAAACTCAAATTCCTCAAATATTGAAATGGCACTCACCATGATACCTATATTGTACCTCATGGAGCAAGACCCCATGTCTTTCGAAAGCTAGATGATGTGGTGGATATCGTCGTGATGAACCCGGAACTATGGTGGCGAGATGGGTCTCTATCTGTGAAAGTGGAAACCGTTAGTCAAGCTATCTCTTAGTACTCCATGTCTGCAACCTGAGGGCCTTGAGACATCATATCCTTAGTTATCCCTAGGAATTGGGGATAACAAGAATCATATCTATTGTTGTGCAAAAGGTAAGACAAACTGCTAAAATGTTTCGTGAAGAGTACGATCAGAACAATAAAAATGAACATATATCTCGAATCTATTTGGATCTACTATGTTTTTATACATAAAACTTTTAAATTTTGTCGTTTTCGCTAAAAACTACATACAAAGAAAAATCTAATTGTTTTTCAAGTTGTCTCTACGTATGATTGTATTATATCAAATTTCAATAATGTGGATAATAACTTTTCATTAGGTAGGGGAGACAAGGAGAGACTCTGAAAGTATTTGCATGCAATTTCAGTACCTCCCTGGCTTTTAGCTTTGTTTTGTCTATGCAAACGAGTTGTTGAAGTGTACATAGTTTAGATACAACTCCACATTGAAGCATCTCCTGAAGAATCGATGCATTTGAAGAATATATGAAAAGTCACCAAAGGATTCACACCACTTTCTTTGTGGCAATTTCTGAAACCCTAATAATATTCTTGGAGATGATTATAGACGAGGTAGTTTCATTTGTTGTTCCCAAGCGACAATTATTATGTCAAAAATATGAGTCTGTTGGCTACATCCAACGGTCTGAAACGGTTAGCCTCCTTCGTGGCTGAAGATATAAACAATGAATACGACATTGTGTTGCGACACGAGATTCCAACCCAGAACAGTCTGACCAAGACCTGTGAAAAAGACGTGAGAAAATGAACACAACTCGGTTCAAACCATAACAACCCAAGATCATAGAGAATAAAACAAAGTAGTGTTAAGAAAATGCATAATGAGCTACATTTGAAGGAATATTTACATAAGACAAGAAATACCAACATAACATTACTTGTGTGTTTTATTTCCTCAAACAGACATGCGTGATATGTTCTTTTCCAGATGGTGGTTGTGACTATGTTGTTATGACTGGTGACGGTCTAAACACATGGTTGGAAACAACTATTATTATTAATAACCCATTTGTAAATAGATTGGCTGGTAATTTGCAATAAACCAGGTGCGTGTTGTATAACAAACAATCACAACTTTTGTTGTATACTATAAAAATTGACTAACATGTCACCCTGTCTTTCTCGAACTAACCCACCAGGAGGGAGAAAAGGTCTGACTCGCCTCCATTGTAATGGTTACATGAAATCTTGGGTCGAGGGTGTGGCCATGAATCTTCTCACAAGTGGATGTTTTGGGAATTTGTGCATTGCATTTGTTAAGATCTTGAGAACCGTGGGTGCATGCCAGTATATTAGCTTACACATTTAGTCCTCTACATGTCCATTATTATCGTTGTGACAGAGAGATTATCCTTCACACAAGAATTGTTCTTGAGTAGTAAAGAGGGTGGAAGACCTAATTCATTTTGTTTTTTTCCCAATTAATTCTATGGTTAGGAGCAACAAGGCATAAATAACGATCGTTGGAAACACAGTTGTATTTTGAATGTGGATATGGAAGCCCAAAATCTTTTTTAAACTAAAAATCAATGTGGACATTTTATTCATCTCCTTAATGATTAAGATGTATAGCTAAGAATTATCAGAAGTTTTGCTATTCTATTTATCCAAAAAAGTCTATTTTTAAATGAAGATAATAATTATAAAATAAAATAATAATCAAAATTTTCATGAATTTATTGATTGTTTTGACTTATAGCCGGACATGAATATTAAACAAATAATACCATGTGCAAACTGCATTCATGCGGAAGAGTGTGAGTAGCTACCATAATGGTCGGTGCAATCACATGGTCTTTCCTTATTTGAAAGAGGGGACCGCCGAGAAAGATATGTTCCATCAAAGGTGTTGGTATTTTGATATCCTCAAGTGATGACACATTAATAATTAATAAATTCATATCAAATTTCATATTTTCTTTAAAACTTTTGTTATAATCAATGGTTTTTTAATTTCTTTTGTAAACATCACACTAAAAAATCTTATAACTAATAGAATCATGTTGTCATAACTTTCCTCTCAACTTTTCACCTAATTGAAATTTTGCTATGTTGGATTTTTTAAACTATAGGACCTCTTATAACATTGTCATTGAGCAATGATACTAATTCAAGTTAAATTTCTTAAATTTCAAAAGTATATGCGTAATGTAAATACCAATTAAATTTAACATATTGTTCTGAGCTTACTTACAATTTTCAGGTGCAAAGCATACGCATTATTTGAGTACCAAATTTTAATTTGTAAATATGGTATGGGTGCATGCCATATATGCATTAATTGAGTACAAAATTTTAATTTGTAAATATGGTATTGGTGCATGCCGATACATTAGCTTACACATTTAGTTCGACTGCATGCCACTTATTATCGTTGTGAGAGAGATGATTCTTCAAACATGAAATCTTCTTTCCTAATAAAGAGGGTGGAAAATCTAATTCATTTTGTTTTATTTGGGTAATTAATTCTATGTTTGGGAGTAACATGGCACAAATGATTAAGGCTGCAAACCCAATTGTATTTTTTGAATGTGAATATAAAAGCCCAAACGTTTTTCCTGTAAGTGATGATATTGAGAATCAATGTACACATTTTATGCACACTACTAGAAATTCCTTAATATAGCCTCAAGTTCCTTGCCAATGCCCTATGTTACCTATGTTCAACTATGCTATAAACTAACGCTTATTGTTTAATGTAACCAAATGAAGCAGGGACTAGCTACTTTGCAGCTATATCCCTTGTTTACAACTATACACCAACTTCACTCACTTACATACACAATAGATTTAAATGGGTGGACCATACCTTTTTTCCTTTGATTTTTCCTAACTTTTATTCAAGTACACTTTAGATTGACTCTTGAAGTATCTATTAGCATCAATTGCATCCTTGCAATGGATGTCGATAATGAATATGGACCCTTTTTCCTAGTTAAAAGAATCAAAATCATGTCTCCTCTTCCTTGATTTAGAGGGACTTCTTCAAATCAATGGGAGAGAGTTTAGAGTTTGAATCTCGAGATGTTGTAGTTAGTGAAGGTGTAAAACATGGGTATTGAGAAGTATGTATTGGATATAACCAATGGTAAACCATTTCTTCCTTTTTTTAATAAGAGGTCTTCTAAGCTTTTACTATTAGAGATGGAGATGATTTTGTCTTTGGGAGGAGATTGTCATTTGAGTACTTTTTAGTGGAGAATTTTTGTCAATTGGTTATTTTTTGACACATTTTTTCAAAAAACAAACTTCACCAATTGACAATTTTATATTTAAATTTTGCATATTTTTCATATAAAATATATTTAGATTAATAATATTTGTCAAATTTTACAAAAATTACTAGTAAATTGTAAATTGATCTAGATTATCTACATATATAATTTTATCAAACCAATTTATTCACCTAAATTAATATACTTAAATATAATATTTCATTTCATTTTCCTTAGTTTCCAAATAACCATATAATTAAAAAAAAAAAGTCTACATATGAACAAAGCCAAGTTTTCCTCTCAAGAAACTCATCAATTGTCCATCTATAAAGTCAAGAATGAGATTCCATATACATACAAAATGCGGCCATGAAAACCTTTGATTAAATCTTCATAATTACACATAAAAGTACACACAGATTTCTAATTCCCAATACATTATGCAACCTGACATAGAAGATGCTGCATGCTACAATCCGAATGTTTTGGATTGAACATTTCCATATTAATACTTCTCCTATTTCATATGTTACTTTTTGTTTAAAGTTAATTATATTGTTTTCCTTTACTTACTCTTAAATCGCAGATACATCTCCTTAAACATAAATAAACTATGTTACGGCATAAGACATGTATTAACAATGTTTATGTACATCCTTCTTAAATACAAAATAATTGGAGAGATTTTATAATATAAGAAGTGTGTGCTCATTGATTTCCTTCCCTCTTTCTGCACCCAAAAAAATCTCAATACCAATATTATATGGTACACTTTTCACATGTCTTTATAAAAAAATGTATGGTACACTTTTCACATGTCTTTATAAAAAAATGTCCATCGTTGAATCACATATACCTAACATCAATACATATTAGAATTATTTTCACCTCATAAATACCTATCATGGTACTACATGGTACCCTTTTCATATACCTTTCTAAAAAAAATGTTCATTACAAAATCACATACACCTAACACCTATATAGCTTGGAATTATTTCTACCACCTAAATACCTTTGTATATAGTATTTGGAAATCACAATCATGATCTATTGATAAGGGAGACTTTCTTGGAAAATAGTTGTTACCTTCCAGGGAAAATATAAATCGGAATGAGACTATCTTGAGTGACCGAGCAAGATACTTGTTGATTATTATCTTAAGAAAGAGGAATTGTTGTTGATTTGCAATTTGTGGGAGCAATGTGAAAACTACTTTAGTTTTGTCTGAGTAGGCAAGAAGAGTTTTGGGGGTGTATTTATTGGGAAAATAACTCCATCGTTGGAGGTATTGTGGTACTATGAGCATGAGTATAAGTGTTCTTGCACACCATAACCCTAATAGGTATGAGAGTTTTGTAAAACTAGAGGTTGCTCCACCACACAATCAATGTGTTCAGTTGAATTTTTGACCAATTGTTGTGATTTGTTGAGCATAGTGAATTGATTCAAGTAGAACACTTAGACAATGTTGTCTTATATTCTCATTGAAATTAAGCCATGCTTGGGGGAGCATGTTTTGAATCCAAGTGCTACATTGGTTGGGTGGAAAATCAACTCATGGGTGTGATTTCCCCCATATTGATGATTCTTCATTGGAGTACTTGTTTGCATCAGTATTCTATCTTCATCAAGGAAAGCAAGTTTAGGTATGTAATAATTCCATGGCCAAATTATATTGTATTTTGATCTTTGTATTTTTTAGTATCTTGGAGGGAATTTCCATCATGTAGCTACCTTCCCAATTGGTTCATGCTAAGTTGGGCTATTGCAAATGATCTCAAACCTTACAAGTTTTACAATAGTTTTTGTAAATCTTGAAATTTCAATGTAGTTTTTGGGCTCTTTCCATTTTTTTTTTTATGGTTTTATCTTGTGAAATCTTAAAATAAGTTTTTTAATGGTCAAAGAACACCCAACATGGTGTTCATGTGAAAAAATTATGGCTTTGAAAGTTTACGTACTGACAAGGCTTCTTTAGTCCCACATTTGATGTTGCCACCTTATATCCCAAGCTTAGGGTTTTTAGCATTATGCTATAAAGAAGTTTCATCGACTTATGTTTTTTCTTTTGCCAATGAACATAGTTGTCACATCTCTTCTTAGAGTAAGCTACCACTATTCTAGACATTTTGTATTTATATGTACATTGTAGTGTTTATCACCATTGATTTGTTATTAGAAAATTCGGTTTCCATTTCACATGGTATTGCGCTATATTCTATTTTCCACTATAATGTATTCTTACATTTTGTTTTCAAAATAAACTATATAACGATAAACACAAAGAAGAGATATAAAATAATAAAGCGGAGGAAGAGATGACTTTGTAAAAGTCTATATCAAACGACAATGTTTATTAAGTCCACAGTGAGTTAGTGTTCTCTATATTTGCATTGAATTATGGAGAACAAAAAGAGCAAAGCATAATCCATTCTTCTTAGCTAGATTTTTTCCCTCACATGTTATCCCACTTTACATTGTGTGTCCATAGTGTTCTATGGTATGATTTTACTACTATATTTATATTTGTGTTTATCAGTTACTTCAAATAATACAAATAACTTGTTCCCCACACTATTAAAAACTCATATATA
>SNQJ01S0049533.1:60444-75791 GCA_010110895.2 Picea sitchensis | reverse complement strand
TTTATGTACATCCTTCTTAAATACAAAATAATTGGAGAGATTTTATAATATAAGAAGTGTGTGCTCATTGATTTCCTTCCCTCTTTCTGCACCCAAAAAAATCTCAATACCAATATTATATGGTACACTTTTCACATGTCTTTATAAAAAAATGTATGGTACACTTTTCACATGTCTTTATAAAAAAATGTCCATCGTTGAATCACATATACCTAACATCAATACATATTAGAATTATTTTCACCTCATAAATACCTATCATGGTACTACATGGTACCCTTTTCATATACCTTTCTAAAAAAAATGTTCATTACAAAATCACATACACCTAACACCTATATAGCTTGGAATTATTTCTACCACCTAAATACCTTTGTATATAGTATTTGGAAATCACAATCATGATCTATTGATAAGGGAGACTTTCTTGGAAAATAGTTGTTACCTTCCAGGGAAAATATAAATCGGAATGAGACTATCTTGAGTGACCGAGCAAGATACTTGTTGATTATTATCTTAAGAAAGAGGAATTGTTGTTGATTTGCAATTTGTGGGAGCAATGTGAAAACTACTTTAGTTTTGTCTGAGTAGGCAAGAAGAGTTTTGGGGGTGTATTTATTGGGAAAATAACTCCATCGTTGGAGGTATTGTGGTACTATGAGCATGAGTATAAGTGTTCTTGCACACCATAACCCTAATAGGTATGAGAGTTTTGTAAAACTAGAGGTTGCTCCACCACACAATCAATGTGTTCAGTTGAATTTTTGACCAATTGTTGTGATTTGTTGAGCATAGTGAATTGATTCAAGTAGAACACTTAGACAATGTTGTCTTATATTCTCATTGAAATTAAGCCATGCTTGGGGGAGCATGTTTTGAATCCAAGTGCTACATTGGTTGGGTGGAAAATCAACTCATGGGTGTGATTTCCCCCATATTGATGATTCTTCATTGGAGTACTTGTTTGCATCAGTATTCTATCTTCATCAAGGAAAGCAAGTTTAGGTATGTAATAATTCCATGGCCAAATTATATTGTATTTTGATCTTTGTATTTTTTAGTATCTTGGAGGGAATTTCCATCATGTAGCTACCTTCCCAATTGGTTCATGCTAAGTTGGGCTATTGCAAATGATCTCAAACCTTACAAGTTTTACAATAGTTTTTGTAAATCTTGAAATTTCAATGTAGTTTTTGGGCTCTTTCCATTTTTTTTTTTATGGTTTTATCTTGTGAAATCTTAAAATAAGTTTTTTAATGGTCAAAGAACACCCAACATGGTGTTCATGTGAAAAAATTATGGCTTTGAAAGTTTACGTACTGACAAGGCTTCTTTAGTCCCACATTTGATGTTGCCACCTTATATCCCAAGCTTAGGGTTTTTAGCATTATGCTATAAAGAAGTTTCATCGACTTATGTTTTTTCTTTTGCCAATGAACATAGTTGTCACATCTCTTCTTAGAGTAAGCTACCACTATTCTAGACATTTTGTATTTATATGTACATTGTAGTGTTTATCACCATTGATTTGTTATTAGAAAATTCGGTTTCCATTTCACATGGTATTGCGCTATATTCTATTTTCCACTATAATGTATTCTTACATTTTGTTTTCAAAATAAACTATATAACGATAAACACAAAGAAGAGATATAAAATAATAAAGCGGAGGAAGAGATGACTTTGTAAAAGTCTATATCAAACGACAATGTTTATTAAGTCCACAGTGAGTTAGTGTTCTCTATATTTGCATTGAATTATGGAGAACAAAAAGAGCAAAGCATAATCCATTCTTCTTAGCTAGATTTTTTCCCTCACATGTTATCCCACTTTACATTGTGTGTCCATAGTGTTCTATGGTATGATTTTACTACTATATTTATATTTGTGTTTATCAGTTACTTCAAATAATACAAATAACTTGTTCCCCACACTATTAAAAACTCATATATATAAGTAAATAATTGCATAACCATGTAGCCTCATTGTATTTGTATTTGTAGTGGCAATATTAAGATTTATTTTGATGACATGTCTATTGAAATATGCAAAGAAGTTTATAGAAGAATACAAAAATTCAACCAAAACATTGGTGGTAATGTTGATCATAAATCTTAAGTGAAAAGCCATCATCCAATAAACAAATACTAATAAGATGTTCTCAAATAATCAATGACCATGCTTTAGATGGCGCTACAATTACTATTATCTCTAAAATGGAACATGAGGAAACCCTTGGTTAAGGTTTTTACAATGAACACATGTTATCCATATGATTTCCACAACTCATTAATCTAGGCCTAAATCATGTTCTCTATCAGGGTACGACCTGCAAAGTATCTACAAGGAAATGAACTAGTGTTATTTTTGACAAGCATCTTCATATTCAATATCGATAATCTTAACATGAACTTTAGAGGAATTAACATGAGGGAGCATCAGTCTTACCTCATGGAACACTTTTAGTAAGAAGGAGATAACGAGTAAAGCATCCATACATACTTTGTATATATTTTATAGTGTGGTAATTTGACATCACTTCCGTTTTTTTTATCTAATTGATTTATGAGCATTGTAATCTCTCGAGTGTTTTCATGTGAGTTGGATTTAGTAGATTGATGAAGATTTGAAATTCACAACTTATAAGGTGTAACCATTCAATACATGGGATGAGAGGATGGACCTATTCCAAGCATTGCAATATCTTGCAGTTTTTTATGCAAAATTAATACAAACAACCACATGAGAGGATGGACCTATTCCAAGCATTTTCATATCTTATAATTCTCTATACAAAATGAATACAAACAACCAAAAGCCATAACATTGCCATATCTTGCAGTTCTCTGGCAAAATGAATACAAACACCCAAAAGCCATGGGTTTAAACCATACCTTTAATTGAATCAATGGATACGAATCAATGGATACAAATATGTGAGAATGATTTATTGCCATCCAAATCTTGATGCCCTCTTATTTTATTATCTCAAGTTATGCAATATCATTTTTAGCTCTCTCAGGTTATGAATATGGTTCAATACTATCATTTTAAGCTCTCTTAAGACAAGCAATATGGTTGAGAGGTCGAAATCAATTTCACTCATTAAAAAATGATTGAGAGGGTTTGGTTCATAGTGATGCAATATGGTTTACAAATATCGTTTTTAGGTCCTGCAATATTACTTTTGGCTTTTTTAGGTTATGTCAATATGATCAATATTATCATTTTTAGTTCTTTTAAGACAAACAATATGGTTGAGAGATCGGAATCAATTTCCCTCTTTAAAAAATGATTGAGAAGGCTTGGTTATCTAATCTAAAATATATATCTAGACTATAAATTTTACAGGCACACTTACCTGTCAAGTAATTTTTTTATGACGGGTTTATTTTTAAAATTTCCCTTCATATGATCCTTTATATTTATTTTTGCCTGTCATTTAAATAATATGTATTATATGTGTTTTTTTAATTTTTGTCTTGAATACAAGAGCAACTTTTGATGTGAATAGAAATACAACTTGTGCTTAACATAAAATTAGAATGATTCCATATATTATTGAATCCATAATTAAATAAACCTAAGTGTACATAATAAAATATATTGAACTAATTTATAAAATTCTTTAAAAACATCGGTAATTTATTGATAAAATGAGCATTTTTAGAAGTTGTCCATAAAATTGAGATGTATTTACTTATATTCATGCTAACCTTTTCAACATTGGTGTTAATTTCTAATCTTCTCTTCAATCTTATGGGAGAATTAACAATCAATATTTAAGTACTTATTGTGCTTTTCTCTTCAACTTTTTTTTTTAAATAATCATGGTAAGCTTTGAAGACCCCAAGTGGCTTAATTCAAGTTAACCAAAACAAATACTTTTAATTGCATGGAGGTTTGCATTTTCATATAAATGAAATTTTATAGGTGAAATTAGTCTTACTTCTATGGATAGTTACCAGTCTCAACCTTCCAATTTCGTGACTTATAAGTATGCAATACCCTACACTGCTATGCATACAACTTGATAGTTGCAACCTCGATATGTGATAAAATTTGTAACTTGTATTATGCATGACTTTTGTTATAGTATTTATAACTTGACTTGTGTTATGTTATATGAACACAGAGAGTTAAACCCATGACTTGGTGACAAAGAGCCAAAGTCTTGGCAACCGAGGATCCAGACAACTGGTCTACCCAACGGTGCTGCAATTATATGGATGTTAACATCAGAACCTTCCATTGTATAAACAGGACAATACATAATATATTTCATTAAATGAATTTGTCAATTCACCTTCAAGTTTTCATTAAAATTAATATGGCAAGCTAGCACAGAAGTATCCCTTTCTACACAGTATTAGGAAATCCCAACAATGATCTGCTGACCGGGCAATGTTTGAATGCTCAGTCTTGCTTACGTAGCCCATGGGATACGTTTTCTGTACTCAGATTTTATGTACGAAGATTCTTATTTGGAAAGCGACCGGTAATAGCAGTGTCTCATGGTTTTCTGATGAATGTTTTCTTCTCCACTTTTCTTTGTTCTTCTGAAAAGATTCCTCCGGTTTGCTTATACCACAGCTTTGATATTGTCAATATACAATCTAAATGCTGTTGAAGGCGGTGGATTCAATAACAGTTTCAGAGATCGAGAAGTTCTGTATGGATATTCACCATTTTTATCTGCATATGATCTTCATATCACGTCGTTTTGATAGCACGTGAAATCTGATAGGCATAAAAATCAAACTGTCGGTTTGACGTTCAGTGGTTTGGGCAGTCCGTCATAAAAATTTTACAGTATAGTAACTAGTGTGGATTACTCCAAACTATAAAGCATTTGGCATGTTAAATCTTAGAGGCATAAAAATGATCAGGTTGTAGGTTTGACGTCTGTCATAAAATGATCAGACTGTTGGTTTGACTTTCAGTGGTTTGGACAACCTGTCATAATGTTTTTTACAAGTATAGGAATAATGCATTCATTAGTGAGGTAGTTCCTGGCAAACGTTTTATGTATCTGGTTAGGTAAATCTGGACAAAATCTAAACAGGAGGCATTTGGATTATACAAATTTAACCATTCAAATCTGTAGATCTAATCATTCCTCACGAGATTTCAGATATAATAAAACGAAAAAAAATATATTTGATGGTGTATATGATTTGTACCAATATTTAATGCTGCTCAGCAAACTGTATATTATTTGTTTAAATTAATTAAGTTTTTACTACTTAGTTCTTAGTTTAGAGTATTAGATTTTAAATTTAATTTCATAAATAAATTATTACCAAAGTAAGTGAATTTAAAATATGGACAATCAATTCAATAATATTAACAGTAGTTGATGAAATAATTTACAAATCTCTAATCAAAATAGAAAAATAATTGATATTTATAAATTTACATAAAACCTAAAATAAAGGAAATGAAAAATACAAAACCATCATCAAATTTTCATTTCCTGTCCCACCAACATCATGTGATTTTTTTTTCTCTTACATAGATATTTTACCCAAGATTCCACCACTTAATTTGAAAAAAATATTTTTTATATAAACATTCTTTCATTTGTCAAAATTGAATAATAAATTTGTATATAACATGATTTTTGTGACAATGAAACTATGTTCATTTTATGTTAAAAAAGCTTCCTTTAAATTTGTATATAACATGAATTCTGAATTTTGTGACAATGAAACTATGTTCATTTTATGTAAAAAAGCTTCCTTTAAATTTGTATATTTGTATATAACATGAATTGTTAAAAAACTTCCTTTAAATTTATATTTAAATTTATATGTAATAAATTTGAACATGAGCTTCCTTTAAATTTATATATAACATGAATTTTGTTACCATGAAACTATGTTCATTTTATATAAAAAAAACTTCCTTTAAATTTCTATATAACATGAATTCTGAATTTTGTGACAATGAAACTATGTTATTTTATGTAAAAAAACTTCCTTTAAATTTGTATATAACATGAATTTTGTGACCATGAAATTATATTCATTTTATATCCAAAAAAAAATCTATATTCAAAAAATTATAATATGATATTAAAATGTAATTTAAAATGGTTGATGTATAATTGTGAGAGTTGATTTGAGATAGTTGTATAAAGAAATGGGAAATTGTGTAAAAATATGTGTAAAAATATATATTGGCCATGGTCCTTGAATGTGAAAAAAAGTAAGTCTTTATCAAGTGAGAAGGTGTAAATGTTGTATTTCCATTTTGGTAAAGCAATGATAAAGTAATTAATTAAGGACATTGCAATCATATGAAGGGAAGTTTGGAAATGTGTGATGTGTAGAAAAGGAAAGTTTGGATCGATGCAATATGTCCCGACCCAAGTAAATTTGTGTGAGATACAGCGTGTCGTGAACACAGTGAGTTCTGTGTGTGAGAGGTGTCTCACGCTTTTAAACAAAGATTTTGTATTAATTTTTTGTCTTATGTCGATGACTTTAAATTTTTTTTGTATTTCGTGCAGTTTGTTTAAAGAAACTTTAGGTCTATGCATGTGACACGAAAATGACATTTGGTCTCATGTGTATCACACCTCTTTTAGACATGGGTGCCACATGTTGATTTAATAAGATTTTGTGTTATGTTTTCTATGAAACTTTGTGTTATGTGCCTTTATGTATATCACACTTCATAAAACTTTGGCTTAAAAACTTTGTTTAGAATGTATTGTAGTAAACAAAGTTTTGGTGTGAGATGTTGTGGTGGTGGAAAATTTTATTTCGTCTGATGTATTGCACAATAAAAAAAAACTCCCAGGACATGACATTTCGAATGACTATAAACTTTGCATTGTTGCGACATAATGCACTGTTGTAAACTATCCTTGGTAGAAATAGAGGGACAACATCAAATCAAAGGTTGTTATAAGGTAGGAATTGTCTTTAGTCAACATGTGTTATAGTCCAAAAATGTCTTACCTAGGCATGCATGGCATTGGATTTTCCACTTACATAATTTGCCAAATGATTGTTGAGGCTTCTTAAAAAAACATTTTTTGGAACATGTACGTGCCCTGTTGAACTGATAGCCTGCATACACACGCGAGATGCATACTAGTTAGTTCACGTACATACGCGAGTTGCATACTAGTTAGCTTGCGTTTACCTCCAAAAATTGCAAAAAATATAAAATTGCAAGGAATTCGATGGAGTTTACTGGCTATCAAGGGTTTCCCAACCATTCTACCCATTGTAGCCCATCCCCAAACAGAATAACCATCTTTTTCTCATATAAAAAGAGGTCTTTGAGTCTCATTTACAACATCAAGCAAGAGAATAATAAAACTCTGCCAAAATCTCTTCCCCTTCTTAGCCCAAGTTTTGCATCCTATTATGAGATTTGGCCTCATCATTACCTTCCAAGCCTTTCTCGTTATGCAACCCTTTCCCTTTTCCCAAGAGATCAGTTGGTTGTGAGAGGAAAGAATGAGAATGATGCACTTGGAGCCACGATAGAGGAGCCCAGACCTGGTTCGCAGAGCGTTTGCCGAAGAAGGCTGTAATCTTTCTAATCTTAATATTGAATAAAAGAGTTATTTGTTGTCCCAAACATTGTGTCTTTATGCATTTATGTATATATTTGAATATTGAAAGTGATAAGTAGAGATCGTACACATTGTAGCATTGTTTTCCTAAGATTTTGCAGGTTAGATTTGGGAGGAGACCCACAATCTAGGAAGTTGCAGAGGCGAAAGAGGTCTACACCAGCCGCAAGGACCAAAGGTGCACCTAATGATCTTCTTTCCTCTCTCTTGTCTTTCAGTTTAGATAGTTTTGGGGTAGCTTAGGAATATAACTTTCTTTTAAGGGAAGTCAGTGCTCTACCTGTACCTCGATCGGTATAGGGGTATTTTCCCCGTTAACAGAATTGACGACTCCACTGAGGAGTATCTCTAGGGTCTTGGTGGGGGATTTTGGTTTAAATTAGTTTTTTCAATTTCTTTTTTAGTTTTCCAGGTTACTGAGTCAGTTTAGGGTCTCTCGTCACCTTTCAGGTGAATACCAGCCTTCCCTGCCCAGTCAGTTTTCCAAGCCGTTTTTCTTTTTGAAATTTTCCAGAGGTGTACACAGTCTGCACAATATACATCCCGCGTACATATGCAGGTTGCACATTGCATAGCCCATGTCTCTGTGTTTTAGAAGTTTTTAAAAAATATATATTTCCTCTTTCCTGACATAAGCTTTGTGCTTCTCAGTATTTCTTAAACTTTACAGGGTATCTGTTAGTGGTCTTTGATTGGGTTAAAGATTCAGTTTTAACTTGTTTCTTCATATTCTTTTGTTTGCTTTAAAATTTTAGAGTCAACCTATAAACATTAGATCCTCCTCTGGATTCATGGGAGTCTCTGCATTCAGGAATTGGTTTAGGGTTTGTATGAGTCTTGGGTTTTATCTTCTCTTTATCCGGTTTATTCTTTGAAAACCAAAAAGATCTTTTACTTTTGTTTTTCTTGTTAAGCATTTCGAAAAAATAAAAAAAATATTGCATTAAGTTATGCATTTAGTTTGGTAATTGTAGCGAAGGTTGTCTTTTACAAAAAGAAAAGAGTTATTTTTCAAAGTTCCTTCTTAACTGTTTTCTTGAAAGTTTAGTATTTTTTGCATTATAAAACGAAAAGCTCTTTTATGAAACTTTTGGTTATAGGATATTGGAATATTGTTTTGAGAAGTTTACATTGACAAAGATTTGCAAGCCATTTCTTTCATTTTGAAGTATCTAGTTTGCTTTTTCATAAATTCTGTAAATTCATTCTTCTCTTTCGTCTCTTCCAAACACCACACGTTGCACGTCCATATTCTTTTGAGTAAGAAAAGCCAATTAAAAGAAACACTTAATACTTAAAAACAATTATACTTTTTGTTTGTAGGGTTCACCAACTAGTCTAGGCTCTAGGGCATTGAATTAGGTGTGGAGAGGAAACTCTTCAAGGTTGTCTAAACAAACATTGGAGTATGCGATAAGGAGTGTCAAGACTCCAGTGTCGTAAGAGTCAGTCGGGACCCCCCTCTAACAGAGGGGATAAACACGAGGTCACATAAGGAAAGGTAGAGGAGATAACCCCTCCAAAGCCAGACCAAACATAATGGGGATTGTATATTGAGGGTCATTCTTGGGAATTACACTGATCGCATTTGACTACAGAGCCTCATGGACCTCTAATCTATTTGATATCCTAAGTTGTCTTCCAAACCATTTTCCTTCAGTACCCTTGAATGGCCTCAGACTTTGTTATCCTTCTCATTATGATTAGCTCGACTCTTGACTGTACCCTCCTGGTGACTGACAGCGAGCTGGAAACCTAGTTTCCTATTTTTAGGGACTTACATAGGTGAGTGCGGGGGTATACCGCGATACCTAGGGAAAAATTTGAATCACACTTTCCAGAGTATACCCGAAGGGTGTTTCCGTGTTCAAGTTACACTTGCATTGGTAAGTTTCTCTAGTGTCGATTGGAGTAACCGTTCTTCCTACTAGTAAGTTATTTGCTTGATTTCACTTTAGGAAATTTTAGTGTGTGCTCTATGTTTCGCACTAGCTGAACCTTACAGTGTCGGTTGATCATTTCACAAGGTGGAAGTTCAACAACTTCAGCATCCGTGTAGGCTTCAGGGCCTGTCGTCAATTACTTTGGAGCCACCATTGAGGCACAAGATAGATCAAGAGGGATCATTCAAAGCTACCGGGCCACAAGAAATTGTACTTGATCCAGCTCCAAGATAAGACTTTCCCGCACAGGAGGAATCCATTGTTTCTAACCTCGAGACCGAGGGTTTCAGGCCAGCAAATCCTCTGATCACTGACTTATTAGTGCCACTTCTAATTCATATATTCCCTCCCGAGGTGACTTCACCTGAACGACACTTCGCTCGACAAGCAACGATGGAAGAAAATAGTGCTACTTCATCAGGGAGTCCTCATACTCCCATCTCAGTTTCCGCAGGAAGGGGCGGTGTACCTCCTTTCCCACCTCCGCCTGTCAGGACTACGACTTTCCATATGCCCACTACTTTGGGCAGTGGCTCAATTCCTTTGACGAATTTAACCATTGTTCCCTCTATTTAGAATGCAATGGGAACTCCCTTTTCATATGGGATGCCTAGTTTTGAATCTAACTCGGTTCTCACCTATTCTACTCTATAGACCATTGGTCTGGGGGAAGGGAGCTCTAATGCTCCCTTGCAAGGAGTCATCACGGGCACCACTACCCTGTTCAATGCCATTCCTTACGATGGAGGTCACATCCCTCCTCTGTCACCTTCACTCGGAGGAAGTTTCTGACAGTCGATCTGGCCTAATACCAATTATAATTTGTTCAGTGGAGGGAGCCTTGGACCTCAATCCTACACGACTTCGGTGGGATCATTGTCATTTTATTTGTTTGGTGCATTTGGAAACATGTATTTTAATTCGTATTCTTTCTCCACTAGGGGCAACCCCCTCTTTGGTCAACAAAACCCTACACAAGGTTTCATTCCTTTACAGGGAGCGATGACAAGAGTTTACTCCTCGGAAGGTATTGGGAATCCTTGGAAGAGCTTGTTTCCCTCGCAAGGAATGTCGATTGGGGGAAACCCCTCCCACACTCTGTGGAACCCCGGGAAAGGTTCAATACCTATTCTAGTAGGTTCAGATGGGGATATCCCCAACCAAGGTCCTTGGAACATTGTATAGGGAGAAAACCCTGCATAAGCCATGTCATCTAACTTTTGGAATCAACCAATGATGCAACATCAAACGTAAGTCCCTTTTGTTGGACAGTTCCACCATGGTCTCTACCAAAACCTTGGCCAACAGTCAAACTTTTCTTGGCAACCTGGTGCTAGCCAAAATCCAGGACACTCTTTTCATGTAAATATGCCACAACCAAGACTACCTTTTTTGGCAACTCTGCATTTGCCAGACTAATCGATATTGTTAAACAACCCGATTTGTCATGATCCATGTTGGCCCCCCATGCTGACTAAGTTTCCCTTGGACATCCATAATTCTGAAGGAAATCCTGGTGAAGATCCATGTGAGCACGTGATGACTTTTCACTTATGGTGCTCATCCAACTCGTTAAAGGATGACTACGTTCAGTTGCGCTTGTTTCAACGAAATCTTATAGGGGGTGTTGTGAAATGGAATATAGAACTAGACAGCTTAAAGTATGCTTACTTTAATGACCTGGTTATGGTTTTCTTTAACCATTTCCAGCTACCAGTAAGATACGATGCTGACACCGAGTTGTTGGCCAACTTTGAGCAGATGAAAGCTGACCATATATTGGATCACATCTGAGAATGGTGGTGATGAAAGAGTTTGATTAAAGTCAAGGTCCCTCCCAAATTTTTTCTCGAGTGGTTCCTAAAGTCCTTGGTACATAGTGTGTCCAAAGACATTGCAACGTCCAAAGTATTTTCCGAAGAAGAGGCTATCATGAGATCCCATTAACTGGAGCTGATTTACTCTCAGTCCAATATACTATACGAGATATTACCCGACACACCATAGTCAACTCTTGACAAATCCAAAAAAAAGTTTGGACCTCACGTCGATGGCATAGTAGGCTCAAAACAGAGAAAGCCCACAAATCTTTTGTCTAATCAATTACAATAGTTATCGATTCAATAGACTGTGGCCAGCCAAACTCCTAGTTTGGATGCCTCTGTAACCCAAACATCAGATGTACATAGTGCGCAATCGACAAATCCCAAGGGTAACCAAAAAACCAAGGGAAAGAGGAAACATAAAAACAAGAAGGGTAAAGGGGATAAGAAGGCTGCAAATAATGTTGGCAAGGGAAAAAATGACAAATAAAGGTGAAGTTTCTGTGTAAGCTTTGCATGGATGGTCACTTGACTCACCAATGACCTCGACTTGAGGAGGCCTAAAATATATTGGCATAGCAACAATATGTTGTGTTGACAAACCCTTTTCCACAAGGGAAAAATATGGCTCAAGCTTCCTCATCCACGAGTGCGCTTGAGGGCAGTCAGTGAACCCCCATGCCTAATAATAGCAATGGCACCGAAAAAATTTATATGATGAAAGCCGAAGCTAATTTATCGACCAGGGCTCATAACTACGGAACACCAGAATCTGTTGAGAAGGGAAAAGAGGCCTCCAAACCATTAAATCCTCTTCAAATTGAGAAGACGGTGGGAGAAACGATGACTTGCATCCCTAAAGGTGTGTTCAAAAAGGATTCTCACAACCCAAATGTGAGGGTTGCTCAGAATTAATCCATCATGGAGGATTTGGCACAAACTCCTTGTGCAATGTCTGCTCTGGAAGTTCTCCAGAGTTTCCCCTCACAGAGAAAATCTTTGTTGTCTGCCTTGGGAGAGGCCGAGATTAGTGACTCAAGAATGCTTATCTTTGACCCTACGAACCATAAACCTCATCTTCCTCACCATGACACTTTTTAGATAGTAGTGGTGTACACCATGAAATCATTGACACAAAACATTTTCCATACTGTGGTTGATGAGGGTGCCTCGACTTGTGTGATGTCATTGGCATGTTGGAAGGCCATCGACCAACCTAAGTTGTCTCCTTTTCCCATGTTGCTTACTATGTTTGACGATTGATCATTCAGACCACATGGTATAATTCCATCTTTCCCCGTGTGGTTGGAGGGAAAAACTGTGTGTGTCGAGGTAGAAGTAGTCGATGCGCCTCTCGACTACAATCTTTTGTTAGGGCCGAGTTGGACCTATGCTATGACAAAGATCATATCCACCATTTTTTGGGCCTTATGTTTTCCTCATGAAGGCCAAATTATAATCATTGATCAATTATCCTTCTCCCGTCCCAACCCTTCATCGGGGGAATCCACGATCTCGATGATTGACAACCCACAACCAGGTACTGTCAATTTAGGTGTCAAATTGTTTCCATCTTTGATGGGAAATTTTGATTATAAGTCGCCTTCCAATGATGCTAGATTTTTTTCAGTTGTCCCTAACTAGCCGAAGGCTGCGATTTTTCAGGTCACATCTTTTAAAACGAGTTACTTTAACAACCCGTGGAATTTACCTTCCCCATCGGCTTCGATATAAGTGGTAGGGAACCTTGGCATGGCCATGCCCTTATCTTTTGTTGAGGTTGCGTACAATATTTTCCAACAATCCTCGTCCAACCTTGATAAGACTCCTCCATAGGAGCTAGATTCTGTTCTCTAGCCTATTTGGGCTCAAGGCTCTCTCATCACTCACGACCCTTTGGACTTAGTCTTTCCCTGATCTGAAAATAGGGGGCTGACTTGTTATGCTATGCAAGAACCCTCTATTTCATTAAAATAAACTTTTCAGTACCTTTCTCAATGTGTTAAAATATGCAAGATAGATTATGTGCCAAGTTTATGCATCTTCTTTTAAATGTTCACGTGTGAGGAAATTTTCTTTTAAAAATGGTCAAATATGTGTTTTAAATAAATACACAGCAAACATAAATTGCAGAAAATAAACCATCAAACTCACAACAATAACAAGATGATAAAGGAGTTCACCCCTCTCTGGGCTACATCTCCTTGAGCCTCCATCAATGGACTAGGCTCTCTGGGATTAGTTTGTCAAATATTCTTTTACAAGATTATGGTAAAATCCAATGGATTTACTGACTGTACCATTGGGTTTAGAATACATAAAAACCCCAGAAATGACTAATAGAACTCTGAAAATGGACCATGGCTCATCCGAGCATAACCTCTTCTACATGTGGCCTTGAGCTTCCCTAAGTTTCCTTGTGGAAAACAACACCTGTAAAAGTCTTCAAATGCCTCTGAAACCTATCCCAATGTGTTCAGAGCATAACAATTAGCCAAAAATGACTATTCAATCACAAAAAATAGACTTGGGCTCATTTGAGCATGACCTGAATCAATGAGGGCTTCAAGCTCCCTGGAGCTCTCTGAAACTTCAATGGTGAAAAACCTGAAAAATAAGTCTTCAAATGGATTTGAAAACAATGCCAATGGATTCAGAATGTCCAAAAACCCCTAGCTAGGATTTTTTGGCACCTCATTTGGCAAACAAATGAAGAAGATATGCCTCCTGCCATTTTCCTCCTTCAAGTTTGTTGTCTCTGGTTCGCCAAAACGCACCTTTGTAAGTCCAACCTACCACATGCGCTCAATATCATGATAAAACCTAGCACCGGGTGCAACCGCAAAATGGTGCGAACTGTAGGATGGTTAGGGCGCGCCTAGCCCCTAACTGCCAAGCCGTGGACATATGGGTCACCATGTGACCTCGTTTCCCGCACAAATGGGCTAGTTCCAAGCCAATGGTTAAACACCAAATGTTCAAATGTGAGGGTCTGTGAATCTGGTTGCAATGCCCATGTGGGAGGGGGCCATATGGTTATATGCATGTGAACGGGGACTGGGGCTAAGCCCCAACCCTGTCTGCGCCCAAACTTCAATACAATTCAAATTTAAATAAATTTAAAACCATATATATAACAAGTAACAAACTATGGCACGTTGGCAGGGAGGAATTTGCAAAGACTTTGAACTATGGAGGGAGTTCCAGGGTTCAATCCCCATGGACTCCATAACATTTTAAACAAACACCCAAACCAGAAACAAATGGGGTGCCATGTGGCAGCCCATGCTTGGGCCACGTGGCACCAAATCATTGGACAAAAAGATGCCACATGTCTCATCGTGATTCGCCCAACTACCAACTCAGTGTTGACACATCATCAACTGCCACCTCATTGTATGGACATGCCACATCAGTTGTACAACCTCTGCCACGTCAGCTGTATGGACTGTACAGTCAACAATTTTTTTGCATGTTTGGCGAATCGAACAGAACGCAATATCTCACTCATCCGACGTCCGTTTGAACCCAAAAAAGTTGCGTTGGGTTCATGATGATGAGGGCTACACACCTATTCATTTTGAAGCAATTCCAAGAATTTCGATTTTTGAGCAAAATTTTGACCCCTGGTCCAGATTCTGATCACGCCTTCCCACTGAAAGGATTTTGGACCCACAAAAGCTTATGATTATCCGTCTAAGCTTCAATACTCTTCTGCTAGAGAAAATTCTTTTTGACAATATACCTTGACATGCCTTGCACTGCAACTGGCTATGTCCCTCAACCACCGTTCTCTGGCTGCTACTGACGCACTGTTCTCTTCGTGCTTGGAAGACTACCAGCCTTCCCACTGAGAATCAAGTCCCTCTTTGGCGTCAAAACAATCCTCTCTACAATGGCTGCAAAAAATTTCCTGCGACATCTTGTCACAAACCAAGAAAACCATCAATCTTGAAAACAAATTTATACAAGACTGAAAATGATGCC
>SNQJ01S0049533.1:32001-59173 GCA_010110895.2 Picea sitchensis | reverse complement strand
GTTCATGCATGTACTTGGTAAGGGTTTCCTTTGCCTCATGGAGTTGAGTCTCCATCTCATGCAACTTTTCAAGAAGCTGGTGCTTCTCCTCCTTCATGGCCATCAACTGCTCTTGAAGAACAATGCTCTCTTTTCTTTCTTCCCACAACTCTTGTACCATATCTCTCATGGTTACAAACTCCTTCAACATCTCTTTGTAAAAGAACTTGGATAATGAAGATGTATGAGAATTATCAATGTTTGAAGCTTCCTCCATCTTTGCAAGATATCAAACTTCCACACAAAACTTGCACAAATACCAACAACTAAAACTCTAGCTATCAATGGCAATCACATGAGAAAAACAAACTATGCTCTGATACCACCTGATCTGAAAATAGGGGGATGACTTTTTATGCTATGTAAGCACCCTCTATTTCATTAAAATGAACTTTTCAGGACCTTGCTCAATGTGTTAAAATATGCAAGATAGATTATGTGCCAAGTTTATGCATCTTCTTTTAAATGTTCATGTGTGAGGAAATTTTCTTTTAAAAATGGTTAAATATGTGTTTTAAATAAATACACAGCAAACATAACTTGCAACAAATAAACCATCAAACTCACAACAATAACAAGATGATAAAGGAGTTCACCCCTCTCTGGGCTACATCTCCTTGAGCCTCCATCAATGGACTAGGCTCTCTGGGATTAGTTTGTCAAAGATTCTTTTACAAGTTGCTACTCAACTCCAATGGATTTAATAACTGTACCATTGGGTTTAGAATACATAAAAACCCCAAAAATGACTAATATAACTCTGAAAACAGACCATGGCTCATCCGGGCATGACCTCTTCTACATGTGGCCTTGAGCTTCCCTAAGCTTCCTTGTGGAAAAAACACCTGTAAAAGTCCTCAAACACCTATGAAACCTATCCTAATGTTCTCATAGCATAACAATTAGCCAAAAATGACTATTCAATCACAAAAAATAGACTTGGGCTCATTTGAGCATGACCTCAATCAATGAGGGCTTCAAGCTCCTTGGAGCTCTCTGAAACTTGAATGGTGAAAAACCTGCAAAAGAAGTCTTCAAATGGCTTTGAAAATAGTGCCAATGGATTCAAAACATCCAAAAACCCATAGCTGGACTTTTTCAGCACCTCATTTGGCCAAAAAATGAAGAAGATAGGCCTCCTGTCATTTTCCTCCTTCAAGCTTGTTGTCTCTGGTTCGCCAAAACGCACCTCTATACGTCCAACATAGCACACGTGCTCAATCTCGTGATAAAACCTAGCACCAGGCGCAACTGCAAAATGGTGCAAACTGTAGGATGATTAGGGCGTGCCTAGCCCCTAACCGCCAAGCTGTGGACATATGGGTCACCATGTGACCTCGTTTCCCGCACAAAAGGGCTAGTTCCGAGCCAATGGTTAAACGCCAAATGTTTAAACGTGCGGGGATGTGACTCCAGTTTCAATGTGCATGTGGGAGGGGGTCATATGGTTATATGCATTTGAACGGGGACTGGGGCTAAGCCCTAGCCCCATCTGCGCCCAAACGTCAATACAATTCAAATTTAAATAAATTTAAAACCATATATATAACAAGTAACAAAGTATGGCACGTTGGCATGGTGGACTTTGCAAAGAATTTGAACTATGGAGGGAGGTCTAGGGTTTGATCCCCACAGACTCCATAACATTTTAAACAAATACCCAAACCAAAAACAAACGGGGTGCCACGTGGCAGCCCATGCTTAGGTCACGTGGCACCAAACCATTGGACAAAAAGATGTCACGTGTCTCATCGTGATTCACCCAACTGCCAACTCAGCGTTGACACATCATCAATTGCCACCTCAGTGTACAAACGTGCCACATCAGCTGTATGGCCTATGCCACGTCAGTTGTATGGATTGTACGGTCAACAATTTTTTTGCCTGTTTGGCGAATCGAACAGAATGCGATATCTCACTCATCCGATGTCCATTTGAACCCAAATGAGTTGTGTTGGGTTCATGACGATGAGGGATACACACCCATTTGTTTTGAGGCAATTCTGAGAAATTTGATTTTTGAGCAAAATTTTGACCCCTGATCCAGATTCTGATCATTTCCTCTTATGAGGTGATCCTGGAGGCAATGACTGGGCCATATAGACCTTGGGATGATCTTCACCATAGATCTTATTTCTTACTCGAGCTAAGGAGAATAGAGGCAGAAGAGTTTGTTACGAACATGAATGGATATGCCCATTGTCCTATTAACCCTCTAGCTACGCACATAATATATGTCGAGGGAAAAATGGAAAGTATTGTTGAAACGATTCCTATAGACATCTCCAAAACCCCTGGAATCATGGAAAATGTCTTTGTTGGATCATATTGTTCTCCCGAAGAGATTCAAATCTACACTTAATTGTTTAAATAATTCCACAACGTTTTTTCCTGGTCTTATGAGGAGATGTCAGGCATTGATCCACATATTTTTGAGCATGAGATCACGACTTATCCTGATGTCAAGCCTGTCCGACATAAGCTTTACCCGATCAATCCTCGCAAATCAATGGTGATAAAGGCTGAAGTAGAGAAACTAATCAAGGCTGGTTTCATATACCCCGTGCAATTGACGGAATGGATATCGAACCTTGTTCCTATCAACACGAAGTAAGGTATGATCCACATGTTTATGGACCTTCGCGACTTGAACAAAGCTTGACCGAAATACAATTTTCCAACCCCATTTATTGACCAGATCGTGGATGAATGTGCGGGTTGTGAGGTCTTTTCTTTCATGGATGGTTTTTCCGGGTACAATAAAATTCATATTAAGCTCAAGGAACAACATAAAATGGCTTTTATTTGTCCTTGGGGTACATTCGCGTATAGAAAAATGCCTTTTGGCCTTAAGAATGTTGGAGCCACTTTTCAACAGGCCATTTTGTTTTCTTTTCATGACCTCAAACACATAGTCAAGGTGTATCTCGATGATCTGGCATCACGTTCTCATAAGAGATCCGATCATCTCGCCCATTTATGACTAATCTTTTAGAGGTGTCGCTACTATCGGATTCGCTTGAATCCAAACAAGTGCAATTTTTGTGTGACATTGGTACACTTATTAAGTTTCACCGTGTCAACAAAAGGGATCATGGTAGGTCCTCTAAAGGTTGAGGCAATAATTCAATTTCCTCCACTGTGCAAAATCCCCCAATTTTAGAATCTACAGGGGAAAACAAATTTTCTTTGGCATTTTGTTGCTAATTATGTTGAGATTAGGAAAGGGTTCATGCACCTCTTGAAAAAAGGGGTCCCATTTATTGGGATGAAGGAGCTCAATGTTGTTTTGACGCATTAAAATGCACTCTAAAGTCTTCCCCTATGCTCAGTCACCCTGATTATGGAAATGATTTCTTTCTGTATTTGGCTGCCACAAAGTCTACAATCGGCATGGTCTTGGTCCAAGACAATGACAAACTTGAAGAGCATGTTATATATTATCTTAGTCGAGGCCTAGTTGGACTGGAACTCAACTAATCGCATGTTGAGAAACCTTATTTGGTAGTTGTTCACACTGTCCAACGGTTTCATCACTATATATTACTTCTTAAGACCACTATCGTAGTGATTGTCAACCCTTTTCAATATGTGTTAACATGACGAGTCATCGGTGAAAAAATTAGTCGATGGATAGTCATCCTGCAAGAGTTTGACTTGGATTTTGCTTCGGAAAAATCTAAAAGGTCCTTGGTCTTTGCGGAAATAATCTCGGAATTTCCCATCGAAAGTGGTGATATTTCGCCCGAAGAGTCACCAATTATTGGAGATCTTTTTCTGATCACGTCATCGGACCTGGTATGAAGATATACTTGTGCATATTCAGAATTTGAAGTGCACTTCTTCTTCTTCTCCCGACGAGCGTCAATGAATCTAACACCAAGCGTGAAACCATCTCATCCTCGATGACACTTTGTATCGTCGAGGGGTGGATTGCATTCTCCGATGATGTCTTAGTCATGAAGAAGTAGAGCTTGTTTTGAACCACTGTCACATAGGAGCATGTGGCGGTCATTTATCTGGGTTGGAAACAACCCAAAATTTCTTTGCGCTGGATACTTTTGGCCCTCGTTAATCAAATATTGTGTTGAGGCACTCAAGAAGTGTCACCCATGCTAGATCTTCTCTCGGAATATGTGGGCACACCCAGCTCCTATATTTCCAATTATTTCTTTCGGTCCCTTCACCAAGTGGGGGATTGACTTCACTACATCTCACCTGGTTTCTGCCAGGGGGCATCACTATATAATCATAGCAGTAGACTACTTTACAAAGTGGGTCGAAGCTATGTTGACATTTAACAATGACGGGGAAAGTGTTGCCCTGTCCATTTTTAACCAGATCATAGCCAGGTTCAGTATTTTGAAGGTGATTGTCACAAACCATGGAAATCACTTCCATAATAAAATGATGTATGAATTAACATCAAAAATAAGGTTTAAACATGAATATTCATCATCGTATTGCTCGCAAGAAAATGGTTAGGTAGAATTTGTGAATAAGTCTCTCGAGACTATTCTTCAATGAATGATTAATTTAGCCAAGTCAAATTGGAATTTGATGTTATATTTGACACTTTGGGCTTATCGAACTTCAGTAAAGACTGCTATCGATTTTTCTCCTTGCCAACTCGTTTATGGGCTGGAGGCAGTCTTGCTCATTGAATTTCAAATCCATTCTCTGAAGTTGGTTATGGAACTACTACCCGACACTACACCGCTTGAGGAATGTCTTTTATATCTCGAGTAACATCGAGATGCATCCTTGGATAACGAGGCTCATAAACAATGGGTCAAGTGTCAGTATAATCAGTTAGTCCACCGTTGGATTTTCTCCAAAGGCAATCTTTTCCTAGTCTTCGACCAAGACAAATATCCCTTGGGGGAAGGCAAGTTCAAACCCATGTGGTTCAGAGCTTTCATTGTGAAAAAATTCTTAGAGAAGGGTGCTTATCATTTGCTTTATTTAGAGGGTAACTCCTTAGCACAACCTAGAAATGGGCTCTACATTAAGAAGTATTACACTTAGGTTGGTCGCCTGAGTGTGACTTCTTGTATATATGTATAATTTTTTATACATTCTTGTATTTTTGTTTTATGGATGTGTATTCATTTATGTTCTCTTTTTCACTATGGTAGATGTCAAGTGAATATGAAGTCTATGTTGGGTTCGTGGACGGTACTAGCCAACACACTAAGAGGTTTACTTCTACAACTTGGGTGATTTTTACACCTTGTGGTCAATTTCTATCTTTTGGAGGTATTTGTCTAGGCAAATCAACCAATAATGTTGTCAAGTACAGTGCAGTGATAGAATTATTACGTGATGCCTTGTCAGATGGTATTTCTTGCCTCCGGGTTTTTTTAGATGCTCAACTGGTCGTGTCCCAATTAAATGGGGTATACCGTGTTTACAATCCCACCCTTCACTAACAATTCCTTAGGGTACGTCTCTTAGAACGCTCTTTTGATTATATTACTTATATTCATTTTCCTAGGAGATCTAACCTACTAACTGATAGATTGGTTAATCAAGTATTAGATTGGCATGTTTCTCACATGTAAAAGTAAAACACACACATACACATGCAAATACATTTTTAAAAAATGTTTATCCATAAGAAAAAGATGTGTATAATATAGCCAAAAATAATTTCATGAGTACAAAGTGGGTATTAAATCCTCAAATAGACTTGGTATACATAATTGGGCTTAATCCCTCAATACAGAGTACAAAAATTTCCCTTGACATATGTGTGGTCTAATGTTATCTATGTTTTAAACCTATTCGCCCTGTTATAGTGAACCATGACATTCACAAGACGTCGGAATAATTGGACCCAAGTCTTAGGCACCCCAACTACATGTGGCTGCCTGAACGAGGGCAAGTCCTGTATCTCTTCCATGGGTACTGCACAAGTGAGAGCCGTTAGGTTTCTCTCTACTCCCTACAACACTCTCTCAGCCTCTCCAGATGGGGGTCCTCCTTCAACTGTTAGTCCTCCTTCTCCTACTAGTCTGGCCTCTTGTCGGGGAGGACACCTGGTCTTGGCGAAGTTTGTCGGTCGCACTGGTCCCATATATGTGTATAACATATCTTTGAGTTAGTACTTTGACATTAACATAAAAGGGATAATATTTAAAAAATTTAAAAATTAAATAACCTTAAAATTGTGTTTACCTATCTTGTCGCGATCCTCTCCAGGGGGCATGGGCATGTCGGGATCCCTCAGGAAATTGATTCCTGCATATGGATAATCCTCAATCACAAGAATTTGACGGGACCGCCAATCAAAAAACTTGTCATCAAAAGACTCTTGGGTTCTCACTCCACCCTGTCTAGGAAACAAAACTGCCCACCTGCACAATGTCGAAAAGGAGGAAATATGCCCCTGTATTGTCTCCCTCGGGCTAAGACTAGGCACTCTCGAAGAAGAAGAAAGAACAAAATATTGTACCGAACTCAAAGTTCTTTTTCGTCCTCATGCGACAGTCAGTGAGTTGTTTCTTCACGCATGTAAGCATGGTAGTCCTCCATTTGAAAATGGTGGCATCTAAACACTAAATTGCACAATACATATGTGCATGGGAGGCCTGATGGAGTGTTTCAGATCCCGTGATTTGCCCAAACATGAAAAGTATGATCTGTAGGTGGAGGCTGGTGATCTTGTGTATCGACACCTGAGATCCTAATTTCTAGGTATCAACCTCACAGGACATCCTGATGTAATCCTCTATGTTGTACAACCCTAGAGGAAAGGTCCTTAGATTGATTGGTTCCCCCCTCTTAGAGAGGTCGGTCAAAAAATAAATATCCTCTGTCATTGGAGTTAGTGATTGACCCTCTAGCATGAATTCGTCGGAATCAGGATGCCAATACTGTACCAAATGGTTTAGTAATATAGGTTTTTCCCTCATGAATGGACACTGGAAGAACTTCCACATGCCACATTGTTTCAACATAGTGATGGCCCCGAGATCCTCCTCTACCAAGACATATAATTCCTCATGGTATCTTTCTCATCAATGCACATACATCCTATTGCACAAAAAATTGGAGAGGATTAGCCCTTGTTGATTAGTGTTTTTAATATTAAAGGAGTTGTATGCGGGCTTCCTTTAAGACAGTCGCGTATGTATGCGGGTTAAGTGTTACTTTTGTTGCATACATATGCGGGTTCAGCGTGGACAACTTGTGTACACGCAGACGTGACCCTTTTACAAGGGAACGTGCCTCCCAAACATGAAATTAAACATGAAAGGATGCATAAAATTGAAATAAAAGGTTGTTTGTACTTACTTGGTCCAAGAGTGAGGGTTTTTCGTCCACCATAGCTCCTTGAATTCATGTTTTGAGGAAGAGGTTTTTTTACCTTTTTTATTATTTTCCAAATTGTAATGGTTAAAATGAGTTGTTTAGGTCTATTTATAGACTTTTTTGGCCCTTTTTTCCCTAATTTGGTCCCCTTTTTCCCCTTTCTTGACTTGGTAGCTACTTAAGTTCTCTTTTGAGATATTTTTGGGTCATTCTGATGAACTTGTTCTTTTAGTTTGGTGTTTTTATTTAGATGGGTTACACTTATATCATCCCATGGTAAAACTCATTTTTTCAACTATTGCATATATGTTAGGTTTTCACCCCTTGCATTTTGCATATTGTTGACTTTTCCGCTTTTCCATAGAATCGATCCCACCGAAGTGCGACACATAACCTTCTCAGCTACTTTAGAAGTATCGTAATTAGGTGGTAGAGCCTTCGTCTACATGGATGCCCTAGGTATATCCTTTGCTACATTTTGGTGTCCATGTTGTGATGTTATCTATAGGATTGAGAGTCCTTTTTAGTCCTGCCATGATTACGTATTGAAGCCTCATTCTTCTTTCTAGTCATCATTCTTGGCTCTTCACACAGGACTCCCTAAAGAGCATGGTTTGTTGTTTTTCAAGCTCGCTTTAATTTTGAAAGAAACATCCAACGAGAGTTTATTCATTCTTTTCAATCTCGTCTGGATTACTTGAGAAAAGAAGCCCACATGAAGTCTTCTTTAAGCCCTTTTTAGACTCTCTAAAATTGAAAACATTTTCGAACGATATTGTTTCCCTTCACGATAGCCAAACTCAAATTTGAAGGCACATCTATCCGATGGTAGTTTACCCCTTTTTTGGTCCGAATGGTTAATTTACGAATAAAGGTATGCCCTGAGAACTTTGGTTCACTAGGAAAGTATTCTCAGGCATAATTTTAACCCTTTTTCAGGCCTAAGGGACTAAATTTTTGAAAAGGGACATTCACCTTGGTTTTGAGTTATCTCTTTTTCGAGCCTTGAAAATTACATACGAAAAAGAAACCCCTTGGGAGTCCATAGTTAATCTCTTTTTCAAACTCCCTAAATATGAAAATATTGTCGAGTGACCTTGTTCCTTTCACACTCGTTAATTGGTCCAGAAAGAACATATATTTGGCATAAGTTTACCCCCTTTTCCGTCCAATAGATTATCTAGGAAAAAGGTACGTCTCGGGAGACTTGTCTCATTGGGAGAGTTCTCTTAAGTTATATTTTATACTTTTTGGGGTAAGGAGATTAAACTTAGAAAAAGGTTGTGAGTCCATAGTTAAGCTCTTTTCATACTCCTTAAAATTGAAAATATTGTCGAGTGATATTGTCTAAATCACACTCGTTAAAATGATTTTGAGAAGACATTATTTCGGTATAAGTTTAACCCTTTTTCTAACCGACTGGACTAGTTACGAAAAAGGAACTCCCTGGAGTCTTCTTTTAGTGTTTTTTAGACTCTCTAAACATGAAAAACCACCGAGCTTACTTTCTCTAGGCTCGTAAAACTTCACATCGAAGGAGTCTTGTTGTGTCATACTTAATTGCATCGCATGTCTCAACCTTGCGTCTTTGGCCTAATGCTGATTCCATGTTGCTATCAACTGAACCTTCAAACCATTCCTTAAACGCAATCCTTGCAACACTTTTTCCCTTGCGATCTGACACCTTGACCCATGGAGGAATTTTCCTAAGTGTCCTTATCCTGCACATGTATCCTTTCCTTGGGAATCCGTATATTCTATGCACTTGGAACCATTTTTCTTTCCCGTGACACTCGTTCCTCCTTTGTAACGTACCATTATTTTATTCTTTTTCAGGCTCGTTAAAAAATTGAAAAAGAAAAAAATAAAATTTTCCAAAAAGAGGGGACATAATATAAATTCTCTTTTTTTGGCAACAAGATAGTCGCCCTTGGACAAAGGACATCCTTCCATTTGTTCACCAAGAATTGGGATCTACTGTGACCTTAAGAATTTTTTCTCGCTACATAGATTTGTGTCCTCCTCCATTTGGTTACTCTTCCAAACATATGGAGTGTTTGTGGTGCCTCTTGTATCACAGACATATGTCAATATTATGTTGCCGAAGTCTCATCATCTTTCGTTCTTTTGGCCAAGGGAATTTTTATCCAACCTGATTTGGTCATTCTTTAGTTTATCTATTGACTTTCATGAGTCAGCGATCCCAAGATTCTAGTCAAGTTTGGATTCAAAATCAATAAATTTTTGTGCCTAATGATTGTGATCCTCCAGTCTTTCCCCGATGGCATGTCGAAGACCTTAGGGTAGTGAGTCTTACACTCCTATTGTACTCCTACCTAAGTTTTGAATATCTTGAAGTTGTTGCTCGATTTATGAAGCTCTTCATCTCCAGCCACAGTCGTTGATGCTTCTTGAAGATGTATATTATATTGTACTTGTATCTCTTCAAATTATTTTGAGATGTAGATATGTTGTGTATTTCTTGCTGCTACACTTTATATACACATTTATATGACATGGATTTGTAGTGTACTTGATTGGAAGCCATGCTTAGTTCATCCCAAGCATGGGTATGCCCACCTCAAAGAGATTATCATTGTTTTGCAGATAAAACGTTCCCGAACTATGGTCTCGGGCTCACTCGACTTCGTGCCTTCTCTTCTGACCTCACACATTAGGGGGCATCTATTATAGTCCAAAAATTCCTTACCTATGCATACATGGCATTGGCTTTTCCACTTACATAATTTTCCAAATTATTGTTGAGGCTTCTTCTTAAAAAACCATTTATTGGAACATGTGCGTGCCCTACTGAATTGATAGCATGTGTACACATGCGAGCTGCATACTAGTTATCCCGCGTACATACATGAGTTGCATACTAGTTAGCCTGCATTTAACTCCAAAAATTGCAAGGAATTTAGCGAAGTTTACGGGCTATCGAGGGTTTCCCAACCATTTTACCCATTGCATCCCATCCCCAAACCAAATACCATTTTTTTCTCATATAAAAAGAGGTCTTGGGGTCTCATTTACAACAACAAGTAAGAGAATAATAAAACTCTTCCAAAATCCCTTCCCCTTCTTAACCCAAGTTTTTCATCCTATAATGATATTTTTCCTCAACATTCCCTTCCAGCCCTTTCTCCTTATGCAACCTTTTCCCTTTTCCCAAGAGATTGGTTGGTTTTTAGGGGCACGCATGGGAGTGATGCACTTGGAGACACGATAGAGGAGCTCAGACCTCGTTTGTGTAGCGTTTGTCGAAGAAGGTTGTAATCTTTCTTATCTTAATATTGATTAAAAGAGATCTTTCATGCCCAAACATTGTGTCTTTATGCATTTATGTCTATATCTGATCATTTAAAGTGATAAGTAGAGATCATATACGTTGTAGCATTGTTTTCCTAAGCTTTTTCAAGTCAACTTTGGGAGGAGACCCACAATCTAGGAAGTTGCAAAGGAGAAGAGGTCTACACCAGCCGCAAGGACCAAAGGTGCACCTACTGACCTTATTTCCTCTCCCATGTCTTTTAGTTTAGATAGTTTTTGTAACACCATGTTTCCTCTAGTTTGTAAAAATAACTAGACTGGCCAAGAACTGTGGCAAACTCATAAATGTGAATATGTGATGTAAATGGACCTTGTGGAAAAGGTCAATAAATGTGAATAACAAATATGTGATGTAAATGGACCTGTGGAAAAGGTCAATAAATGAATAATATTATGAATTTATATTGCAGACCTGGCCGAGAGGGGATGTGCTAAAAAGAGACCAAGATGGCGGTGGAAGGCACTGAAAAGGTGGCATTAACTTCAATCGAATTACCACCGTATTTGACCTAATCGCCCGAGAACCAAAAGCTGCTCGCCGGCCCCTCGACTAAACAAGTGTCTCGAGAAGCTGGTGGTAGATGGTTTATCAGAGGGATGGGAGGTGAACCTCCCATCCATAGAGCCGCCGCCCGATTGGCCATGAGGGTAATAGCGCCACACGCAACCTCACAAGAGGATAAAGCATGGGGAAGAAGCGATTTGGCGGGGGGGCAGATGCGAGGGGAAAAACAAAACTCTGGCAATTTTTACGCAAAGTGAGTGATAGAAGAGAGGAAGGAGAGTAACCTTCTGGCCCTCGGTCACTAGTGGACAGAGACGCTGTACCACAAAGACAGGGGTCTCAGCCTCGGGTGGCTAGTGGTAACTGTTGGGAGTCGCTAAGCCTATGGTTGGGTAGAAAATGACACCCCTCTCAACAATTGCATAACCCCGTGTTATTTCTGATAAGTGTTTGCCTGGCATCTTGAAATATATGTATATGTTCATTTTGATGATTATTCCCATAAGTTGTGAAACCGTGAATGATTTCATTATAAGAATGTATGTATGGCATCTTGATCACATTTCAGTAGTTGCATATTTGTATGGAAGGACTATGCATGGCTTATGTCCTCATGAATTGTTATTTACATGCTGCGCATTTCAATCTTAACTCGCATTTTCATCGCCTCGTTCTCGAGGATCTTTACCTACCTCAGGTAGTATCCTCAGTGAATCTCCCCATAGAGATACCTCCTTGAAAGCCCATCAAGAACCCGGAAGGAGGACATGAGGGCTTAAGGCCCTAAGAAATTCCTGATAGTAACGAATCGATGGATCTAGATTATCACAGGCCCGTGGTCATTCACGACCATTAGATTTGGTAAGAGGAAGCTATAAAATTAAGTGCCTTAATCCTGAGCAGGGTATTAATCGATCAACGATTCATTGGGGAAATCTACTTATCACACATGACCGCTAGATTAGTAGGAGAAAGTAGGCTGTTAAATTCCTTACCAATTTTTTTCCTCAGATCTTCGCGGGTGAAGAGTTTAGGACCATGGATCCCCAAAGTCCATATGAGAGTATCCGCTGTGGATTCTTCCATCGCTATGAATCGCGGGGAGAGCCCACAAGTTAGAATTGCCCTGAGCCGCCGATTGGCCGAAACCCGGACAATCATTGATATGTCAAGATACCCGGGTTTAACACTTCGATTGGGACTTTCCAATGTGGAAACCTCAAAATAGATTTGAGACATTCGATTGACAGAGGCCACGCATATAGAGATCTCCCATTTTGGGAAATCGAATCGCAGAATCGATTCCCGCTGGACAAGAGTTCGATTCCAATGTGGAAACCCTCCCAGATAGGTTTGAGTTGTCCGAATACCTGAGGACACGTGTCATGAGATTCTCCATTTCGGGAAATCGAATCGCGACCCGATTCCCGTTGATAAGAGTTCGTGATTTTCCAATGTGGAACCCCGGAATAGATTTGAGTTGTCCATTGACTAGTGCCACGTGGTCGCTGTAGATCTCCCATTTCGAAATCTGAGTCCATGATCGGGAGTCCGCTTATTAGCGGATCTGGACTTTTCATTGTGGAAACCCCGGAGCAGTTGTAGACCATCTGATTTCGGGAGGCTACGGGTCGAGAGATTACCCATTTCGGGAACGGGATCTGGCGAATTTTGTTGAAAAACCCGTGCTCTTTCCGAAAATCCTCACCCATAATGATGAGACGAAGAAGGTGTGGCTAAGTCCCCGATGGATCTGACGAGATTCCTTGGGAGATCTCGTGGGTTGTGAAGGACCACGATGTGAGGAAGAGATGTCAAATTTAAGTTGGGGCACGAATGCGCATTAGGGTAAGTAGCAAACAGATCTAGAAAGCCAGGGTCCACCCACCCAGATATACGGCCGAGGATGCATTCCGTGATCCCCTTGACATTTACCTTTAATGGGGTCCCGACTACAACTCGAATGATCAAGATTAATCCATCATGATCAACGATGCTCAAGTGGATTCCGGATCCCCCTTGCCATTCGCCTTTAATGGGGGGTCCAGTGTGGCGGAACCTTCCCCGTCTCGCTTTTCAACTATCGTGTCGCACTTTCCCCTCTGGCACCTGCACTCCACTTAACTGTGTGATGAGGCATGTTCTCATTGGCCATTTTCAGCCCTGCTAGTTCGCCGCTGCAAAGCCCATCAGCTTGACATTACCGTATAATCGAGACGCCGAATTAAAAGACACCGCTATTTGAACCGCGATCGACCTCGCGACATCAATTGAACCGAGAGAGAAAGAAGGGGAGCAATTTTACCGGTCCTCCATGGATATTTAGGGTTCCGGGATTCGCGAGGACCGGAAAAATCCGATTTAGGTAGTAGGTATGTGACAAAGCGGTATCAAAGCATGGTTACAACAACTGCCCGATTTCAAGCCCATGCACAAGTTACATAAGTCTCGCTCAAAGCACTCCTACGAGAGTAAACCCTAACTTAACTCTCTTGTCCTAGATTAAAACTTGGAAACAAGAACCCAACTGCAGGTATGCATGTGAAAGAGTTATAAATTGATGCGCAGATTATAAAATGTATCTAACTCTTAAATAATAACAAGCGTTTGTCTTTTCACCCAAGGGGACGATCAACCAAGTAGAATTTACGTGATGCAGAGTATGGTGACTCACCAAGCGATGGGAGAAGGCTCCCGCAATAAAGACAAAGAGTCTGACGAAAGAAGAGAAATGGGAACCTCTCCAAATCTAGCCGACCGGTGGAGGAGTCTTATGGTTGAATTGCAAAGTTGCAAGGGCCGACAATGAAAGGATGATGAAAGAACAAGAAAAGCAAACCAAATTAATGCAGTTCTACTGCAAAACTTATCCGACCTACAAATACAAATGCAACATGAACCCAAGATGCTAAACATTGGTCGATCAAGGCCATACTGAGAGGAGCACCTCAAGAAAGGTCCACCCTAAAGACAGGGCACATGCACCAAACGATTCCTCTAGAAAGGAAACCAATGACACGGAGGGATCTTCTAGTAGAAGAACAGGTTCTCATTCCCAAAGAAAACAGAAGAAACAAAAGACTTCCAAGGGTCATAAATTTGAAGAATTGTGAAGGCCAAACCTCCTCCTTCGACGGTGAGATAAAAAAAGGGAGAGAAGGAGGCTCGCTACTTGACCTAAAAAATTATTTCAGAGTCCATGATTTTTCGAGAATTTGAAGGTCTCGAAAGGGCCACTTTCAACTGAATGGAAAGGCTTCCATACAGTGGGAGGATATTATCATGAAAGGGGTCCAAGGGAGGACCTTGCCTTTGGAAACTGCTTGAAAAGTACTCCGAAAGAAGCATTTTGAAAGGTATTTCGACGAAGACTAAAGAGTTTTATGAACTCAAACTAGGAAAACTCACTATAGGAGGAATATATCAACAAATTCCTCGACTTATTGGAGATATACCCTACATCAAAGGCGAAGGCGCAACGCCTCATTAGTGGGCTACCCAAGGAATACCAAAACCAAATCAAATTTGACGGAGCCAAAGACCTTAGAAGACACTATTTGAAAAGCAACATATTGTCACGAACAATATGGACGCGCGTAGTCTCATGGAGACTGAAACAAAAGAGTGGTTCGAGATTTCGTAAAAAGGGGATCAAATCCTCAAAATTTAAAAAACTACAAGAAGAACCCACGAATCCTTCTGCATCAAGTGTACTCCACAGACCCTTTCCCTATGGATCTGAAGTAAAACTTCTGTGACCTATACCGCTGAAGACTACAACCCAAAGAAATAACCTCCTAAATGTTGGGGTTAAGTGAGATACATCTCCGAGAGACTCATTCACACCAACAACGTGTGAATAGTCAAAAAGTTTTATAAGATTCGTGAAGCTCCCACGTCAATGATGTAAGGAGGTTCGCAGATTTATAAAATTTGGATAATAATCAAGTTGACCCACCAAGCTTTAGTGGTGGAAATAGAAGGTGATTTCAACCATTTGGTGTCCGTTTTGATTGACCCTGCCTAAATTTGAGTTATATAGCCCCTAAAGCTATTGATAAGTGTGTTACAACCATGAAAGCAAACTAAGCCATGGTTGGTATAGTTAGCCACCGGCACCAAAAGAAAGGTAGTAGAGGTCATACCACCATAATTAATGTTGGGTGAATTTCCACCCAAGAAACCCTTAATGGTTACCCTGATCATACGATTCGTGGGATTATATGGACTCGTCACGCCTATAAAGCCAAACTCGGATTGTTACCATAAAACCTTAGAATGTGAGCAAAGAAGGAAAAGGATAACCCTTCAAGGATTCAAAAACCTGCCCTGCGGAGGCAACATCAACCCCTAAAATGAGTATTGTCAAAAGGATGTCCCTATATACAATACGTGTGTTGAAACAATCACAGCAAACCAAGCCCCTGATGATCACCCTCTATCCCCGAGAATACAGAGATGTGTTTCTCTCTGAAGAGGTACCTAGTCCTGGCCCCGAGAAGAGACATCGAGTTCGAGTAGAGCTCAAGACTGTGACGCAGGTCGAAGTCTAGAACACCCTACCAGATGAGAATTCCTGAGTTAGTTGAACTCAAATCACAATTGAAAGAAATGATGATAAGGGTTATATTCTATCTGTCCCCATGGGGAGCTAATCTAGTCTTGTTTCAGAAAAATAAGGATGGCACCCTTAGATTGTGTATAGATTATAGACAACTCAATAAAGTAACCATAAAGAACAAGTACCCCTTGCCCAGATCGATGATCTATTCGATCACCAGCGCTGGCCTATTTTTCAAAGTTTGACTTGAGAGCTCGATACCATCAAGTCCGAATCATGCGAAGACATCCATAAAACCACTTTCCCGACACCTGATGGTCACTATGAGTTTGTGGTAGTACCCATTTTAAGCTAACTAATGCCCCCGCCACTTTCATGGATTAATGAACAATGTACTCATTAAATTCTTAGATAAATTTGTACTAGTTTTCATTGATGACATATTAATTCACTTTAAGAATAGAGAAGAGCATGATGAGCATCTTAGACTTGTGTTGCTAGTGCTAAGAGAGCATCAACTCTATGCTAAATCTAGCAAATGTGACTTCTTTCAGAAGCAACATATTAATTGGGACATGTTTTGTCCGAGGAAGGGGTAGCAGATACCCACAAGATTAGGTTCATGGAATGGCTTTACTCCCAAAGGATGTCTCTGCATATCGATCCTTTGGTGGGATTGGCGGATACTATAGGATATTTATAAAGGATTCTCAAGATTGGTTGTCCAATCAATGGCCCGCAAGAAGGGACAAAATTCACTTGGACAAAATAATGTGAAGAAAGATTTCAAACCTGAAATATTCCGCTAACCCATGCACTCGTGTTGAAAATTGCTGACCCGTAAGCTGACTTCCTTGTGTGCACGAATGCTTGTAAGGAAGTCATCTTCTGGGTCAGTGATCTTCAACATGGGTGTATGGTTTAGTAGATGTTTCAAGGTTTGAATCCTGAAAATTGAATGAGAATTAAGTCAACTATGTGACTCATGATCTAGAACTGGCCGCCATAGTGCATGCCTGGAAAATGTGGAGGCATTACCTCTTGGGAAGAAAATTCAGATCACTTATGACATCACCGTGGATTGACATATTTGTTTGACCAACCAAAGCTCAATGCTAGACAAGCTAGATGGATAGCTCTCCTTAGCGAATTTGATTTGAAATCAAACACATCAAAGGGAAGGAAAATAGGGTGGCTCATGCACTAGCATGAGCATGAGAATGATTCACCTGGCGGCGGTGAGTACATGCGAGACAGATATCAAGAACAAAGTCAATGACATAGGAGAATGCATTCTTCTCGCTCAGATGGTGACCATACCTACGCTGAAGAAACCTCGAGTAAAAATATGAAGGCTACTGTGATGAGCTGCATGAGGTCTTCTCACCCACAGAGATAGAATGTACATTCCAAATCAGGACGATTTCTGAAGAGGTTCATCATGGATGAACTATAAAATACCATACACCGGTCACCCAGGATAGAAAAAAAATGATCATCACACCGTAGTCAATTTTATTGGCCCCGATTGAAGAAATACATAGCCAAATATTTGGCCCAATGCATAGAATGTCAATAGGTTAAAACAGAACACCAACAGGACTACACCCTTTACTCCATCCTGCACGTAAATGTTCATCCTGGATTTCTATCACGATTGTCGATTTAAACAGCGTGCACGATTCCATTATGGTAGTGGTGGATAAACTAAGGAAGTCCGCTCATTTCATCCCCTCGGGCTAAATCGACCTCCAAGGTGATAGATATCGCCCAGACATTCATGAAAGAGGTATTCGACCGCATCTATGCTTCAGGAGAGATAATATCTCGATGAGACAAATTCTATTTCCAAATTTTGGAATCATCATGGTCGATTGAGACCAAATTATTGTTCAAAGACCAATTCCATCACCCTCAAAACCGATGATAGACGTGAAAGAGTGAACCAAATATTAGATATGTTAAGGATGCATAATGCATCAACCCAAGAAATGGGAAGATCTACCGCCAATCGATAGACTCGCTTACAACAACCGCTACCAAGAATCCTTAAAGATGAGTCCCTTCGAGTCCCTATAGTCGTAATAATTCGATCACCGAGTAATCCCAGAATAGGATTTCTTTGGACCCTATTACGTCGAGAAATGGAACAACAAGTTACTTTGATAAAACAAAACCTGAAGGTTTCTTAGAACCGATAGAAAAGTTATGTTGATCAAAAGAAAACTCCAAGAGAGTTCAAAATGGGAGACCATGTATATCTCAAAAATAAGCCCAGAAGGAGTTCCCTAAAAAAAAATGGGAGCTTGTGCCAAAACGACACCCCGGTATTGTGGACCCTTTGAGGTTCTAGAAGAGTGGGACTCAGTAGTCTATCGGCTAGCACTTCCTCCCACAAGAAAAGCACATACGTTTCCATGTTTCATTATTGAAGAAATATGTACATGATGTTAATCATATAATTGATCGGTCTATGATCCGTGGAACCTGAGGGAGAATTACCAGAGTCTCAATGCATATTGGATAGAAAGGAAACCCCTCTCCAAAACAAAACCATTGCACGGTAAAGGTGCTGGAAACATTTTGGCCCGCATGAGGCTACATGGAATGGAGGATGCCAAGGAAGCATATGCACTTGTTTATTTCTATGTACATACAATTCTATGTTAAAAGATAAGAACATAGAGGATGATGTTCCATTTTAAGGGGAGGGAATGTAACACCTCGCTTCCGGCTTGTAAAAATAATTATGCTTGCCAAGAACTGTGGCAAAACTCATAAATGTGAATATGATGTAAAATGGACCTTGTGGAAAGGTCAATAAAATGAATAACATTATGACCCCATATGACTCACAGAGGGATGCGTAAAAGAGATTCACGATGTATGGAAGGCACCGAGCGTATAACTTCCACCGAGAATTACACCAGATTTCGATTTATGACCGGCCCCGAGAACCGTGCGGCTCAATCGGCCCCTAATTAAAATGTCTCAGAGGCCGGTAGGTAGATGAGCGATTGAGGGATGGAGGTGAACCCTCCCATCCAGACCACATCGCCCTCGATCAGCTTAGGGTATTCAAGGCTACACGCAACTCCGCAAGAGGATAAGGCGTGGGAAAAAAGTGGTTCGAAGGGAAGACACGAGGGGAACTCAGGCATTACGCCGAGTGAGTGATAGTAGAGAGGAAGGAGCATCCTTCGCTCCTCGTCACTGGAAAATAGAGACATAGTCTCACAACATCGCGGTCTCAACTCGAGGGTATTAGTGGTAAATCCACTAGATTCGCTAAGCTTCCACGGTTGCGTGTGGGGAAACGCAGCACCCTCTCGCCAGCTTGCAACCCCGGTATTATTTCTCGATAAGCATGGCCTTTGGCATCTGAAATATATGTATATGTTCATTCCGATGATTATGCCCATAAGTTGTGAAACCGTGAATGATTTCATTATATTGTCTGTATGGTATTTTGATCAAGACTAGTAGTTGTATATTTGTATGGAAGGACTATGTATGGCTTTTGTCCTCATGAATCGTTATTTACATGCGCATCGTATCTAATCCATACTTCACGCCTGGTTCTCGAGAGATCTAATTCCCCTTACCTACCTCAGTTAGTATCCTGAGTGAATCTCCCATAGAGATACCCTCCTGAAAATCCCATCAAGAACCTCGAAGGAGGACATGAGGGCACAAGGCCCTAAGAAATCCTCGATAGTAACGAATCAATGGATGATATTTCATCAAGAAATCTGTATCGCCCATGACCGCTAGATTTGGTAAGAGGAAGTCGGGAAATTTGCGCCTTAATCATGATAGGTATTAATCGACGAACAAGATTCCATCGAAATCTACCACACACGACTGCAGATTAGTAGGAGAAAGTAGGGTGCTAAATGCCTTACCACTTTGTTTTCCCCGTGATCTTCGTACGGCGAGTTTAGGATCGTGGATCCCCAAAGTCCATGATCTCTCGGGTCGTGGATCTTTCCACGTTTAGGAAGTCATGGGAGAGCCCACAAGTTAGGAATCTGTCTGAGCCGTCAGATTTCGGCTGAAAAACCCGACAGCCGTTGGATCTGTCAGAAGATACCCGAGGGTTAACACCCCAGTGGATCGGGACTTTCCAATGTGGAAACCCCGAAATAGATTTGAGCCGTCCGATTGACGAAGGCCACGTGTCGCGAGATCTCCCATTTCGGGAAATCGAGAATCGCAGATTCGGGATTCTCGTTGACAAGAGTTTGGGATTTTTCAAAGTGGAAACCCTGGGATAGATTTGAGCCGTCCGATTGACGGAGGCCATGTGTCGCGAGATCTCCCATTTTGGGAAATCGGGAATCTTGGAATCGGGATTCCTATTGACAAGAGTTCGAGATTTTCCAATGTGGAAACCCCGGGATAGATTTGAGCTGTCCGATTGACGGAGGCCACATGTCGCGATATCTCCCATTTCGGGAAATCGGGAATCACGAGATCGGGAGTCCTGGCGACAAGGGATCGAGACTTTCCTGGGTAGAAATCCTGGAGCAGTTGTGGACCGTCCGATTTAAGGAGGTGATGTGTTGAGAGATTACCCATTTCGGGAAATCGGGGATCGGGGATTCGGGAATTCCGTTGACAAAAAACCAGGCTCTTGCCTTGACAAATCTCGACCCATAATGACGATATGATAGTAGGTGGCTAAGTCCCGATGGACAGACAAGATTCCTTCGGGAGATCTCAGGGGTTGTAATGACCGTCAGATGTGAGGAAGAGATGCCAGTTTTATGCTGGAGCGTGAATGTGCATTAGGGTAAGTAGCAAGAAGATCTGGATGGCCAGAGTCCACCCACCCAGATCTAAGGCTGAGGATGCATTCCGGAGCCCCCTTGTCATTCTGCCTTTAATGGGGGGGGTTCCGGAATTGTACGTGCAACTCTCGAATGGTCAGGATTAATCCATCATGATCAACGACGCTCAGGTGGATTCTGGATCCCCCTTGCCATTCTGCCTTTAATGGGGGGGGGTCTGGAATAGTGTGGCATGAAGTGGGCCCCCCTCCTGTCCTGTCGACTATCGTGTCGTACTTTCCCCTCTGCCACCTGCACTCCACTTAACCATGTGACGGGGCCTGTTCTCATTGGCTGTTCTCTAGCCCTGTCGGGGTTCAGCGGTTGCGAAGCCGAACGGTTTGACATTACCGTAGCACCGAGACGCGAAATTAAAAAGACATTGCGTTTATTTGAACTGTGATTGTGATCCGCGATCACCTGGGAACGGAGAGAGAAAGAAGGAGCCAGCTTACGCTGGTCCTCCATGGATATTTAGGGGTTTTGATTCGGTAGAGGACCAGAAAAATCCGATTTAGGTAGTGGGTATGTGACAGTTTTGGGGTAGATTAGGAATAGAACAATCTTTTAAGGAAAGTCAGTGCTCTACCTGTACCTCGACCTAGTATAGCAGGATTTTCCCTGCTAGTAGCATGGTGTCAAATTTTCGTTTATCACACTTACCCAAACTTTCAAGTTTTGTGACATGTCACTCAGAAAATCACTTTGGGTACATCAAACTGCACCGGCAAGTTGTACTGCACAAATATTTTGTTTCGTGCAATACCTCACACCACACATAAAATATTTTTTCATCGCAAATTGTGGATACACCTCTTGCATGACACGTTATTGGTAAATTCAATGAAAATTGAGAAGCACTAAAAGGAAAATCTTAAATGTTATAAGTGATACTCAAAACGGAAAAATGTCATTGAAATAGACAGAGTTGCTTCTCATGAAGAAATGAAAGAGAAAGTGAGAAAATAATCTATGTTTAAATTAAAACATCGATATGGAAACCAATGCATTGGACAAACTAAAAAGAAAGCATTAAAACTCTTTGATTAACTCTTTTAAGAGAAATAGGGCAATAGATTGGACTCTTTACTAGGAAAATTTGTTTCATTCTCACATAAATTTGGCCTTTACAAATTTATTTTGAAACATTGATCTATGGAATAATATATAAATATAAGATGCCAGTTCTCACATCCAAAAAAATTCATCTCCCATGTATAAGATGTTATTATTTTGTCAACAATTATTGACAGTATTAATGTTACATCGTTATACATCATAATTGAATCTCAAAATGGGATAATTATGACTCAAATAAAAAGTATTACAACACAATTTGATCATATGTATAGTTGAACATGCTTTAGGGCTTTGTTTCTGGTTTGGATGCATACTTGACAATGTACTTTTTAAATAGCACGAAGGGAGAGGACTAATTGGAAATCAATGTTTCCATGCCAATTTGATAGGATAGAAGGGTTGTGATTATTTAGTCTATCGTCATTCATGTTCTCATTAAAAAAAATCATGTGATACATCACACCGCACAAAAATAATTTTCTATGTGGTGCGACGTATCGCATGGGAAAATGTTGTGTGTGATATGTCGCACCGTATGAAAAATAATTTTCATGGGGTGCAACATATCACATGAAAAACGTAATTTGTGCAATATGGTGCACCACATGAATATAATTTTTCATGCGGTGTGATGTATCGCAGGAAAAAAATATCCGTGTGAAATGTCACACCGCATGAAAAACTATTTATGTGCATTGTGACGTATTGCACGAAAAACAATTATGTGTGATATGTTGCATTGCACTAAAAATTATTTTCGTGTGGTGCAACATATCACACAATTTTTTTTCGTGAGAATAGGAATGATGATTGACTAAATTGTTGCAACCCTTCCATCCTTTCAATCTGTAATGGCATCTTTTCCAGGATTCTTAGGTCTCCCCACAATGGTATATTTACAATCTCAAAGAAGCATACTTGAGCTTTGAGGAATCATAGAAGAAGAAAATATAGAAAAGGATTGAGCCCCTAGAATAGATTCTTCCATCCCTCTGGGTTACTTTGATGGTGCAACAAATAGAATCACTACAAGGAGAACAATTTCTAATGGAGGTTTTTGTGGAGGTTTTTAGTGTTACAAAATTTGGAAAAAAATTCAAAAAAACCTTTGCTACAACCTCTTATATTGGTTTTTGGGGTTTTAGTAGAAGTTTTAACGGATGTTCCATATAACCAAAATTATTTGGGTGAGAGGAAGTTGTACCAGATGTTTTTTTCGGTGTTTTTATTATCAAAGAGAATTAGTGCGCCATTAAATAAAACTCCATGGGGTGTACCAAAACATAAAATGCACCAAAACAACCTTATATCAACTACCCCAGAATGTACATAAAACCAAAAAAACGTCAATGCGCCATTACATAAATTCCTGGTGCGGACATAAAAAAGACACACCGAGAACCATTACATGAAAATTCCCCAGTGCTTACATAAAATGAAAATTTGTTGGTTCGCCATTACATTACTGCCCCGGTGCTTACATATGAAACAAATGCACCATGACGGTTATGGTTAATATGCCTCAGATTCCCGATTTTTTGTAGGCAACTCTAGTGTGCTTGTATTTTATCTTTGTTATGGTGCTTGTATAACTCGTACGTTTTAGTGCATATACTAAATATAACGCCCTGAGGCATTTGTATTATTAAACACACCATTTCATTTAAGTTTTTAAAGCATTGATGTTGTTATTATATTTAAATAACCAATGCATATGTATTCCATGCCCACCATATAACTTAAAAACGATATATATATTTTTTTTGTTTGTTAATTTGTGAGGAACCTGTTGGGTACGCGATTAACCTGTGGCTTGAGAAACCGCGAGTCAGGGGCATCTAAGCCGTCAAAATCACCCGGGGATCGCACCCGGCCTGAGCCACACCAACCCTTAACATGGTTGGATTTTTTGTCCCCACAGGTTTCGAACCGGTGACTTTAACATCACAGAGTGGCTTAACAACACACTCCATCACCGACTGTCCTACACCTCGGGGACTTAAAAACGATATATATTATCAAACATTTTATGCACCAATAATTCCATATATTAAATATGTACCAGTGATTTAGTATTCTTAATATGAACTCGTGCTTATAACCCCTTAAAAAGAACTGATGTCTATATTGTTTCAGACACCATTTTGTGAGTTTATAAGAATGTGTCGATATGTATATATTTTAATTAATTGTTTTTTTTACAAATATTTTTATAATCATATTGTTTTTTATATAAATTTGTTATTCCATTTTGATATGATATAATGTTCAAACATTAATGTCTTATCCAGGGGATTACACCTCTGTTATTTGCAACAATGTAAATCATTCACACATTAATTAATCAATTATTTGCAATAATGTAATCATTCACATATTAATTAATCAACAGTGAAACATTTTACAACATTTGAGAATGGAATAAAATAACAAACCCATTTTATTATATATGAATAAGAGACCCATGGTCATATAAAATGGGACATCATAAAGGTCCACAATAATCAAAATGGAACCAATATGTAATTGTTATAGTTATTGGGAACATGTCCTCATGCAATTGGGACATTATGTCCACTACATTAACCAAAAATACCCCGGATTTTTACAGACCAATATTGAAAAACTACATACAACTTGCAGTAACATTCAATTATATTGATTGTCATTCATCACTTGAACTACTTCCATTGCTCGAGTTGTGTGCATCTCTCATTTCTTGATCAGTTGTAAGCGATATTGTACTTTAGTTATCTAAACAAATATTTTATTGCTCGACTTCTCGTTGACATTCCAACTGCTCATGTTCCATCTACAAACATAGAAATAAAGCGTAATAAGTAAATCTACTTTTATAATATAATAGAATATACATGATTGCATAAATAAAAAAGTGTACCAGATCAATGATTGATTCATAAACCATATGCATCATTTCAAAGCCTTGCCTCGTGTTGGTTATCACAAGAATTTATGTTGGATCCTCTCCATACTTTATTTCTTGCATGTTTGATACGCCATGACAAAGCACAATCGATATAATTAATATAAATGTTTATTCGTGTTCCATTAATTATAAAACAAGGGAATTTAAACAACATAACTACTTACAAATTGTTCAATTAAACCTTGATACTTCAACATGTAATCACAACCCTTAGTTAACCCAATGTTGATCAATTGTTCGATTGGCTCTTCTTTGTATGTAGGCACCTATTAGTAGACATCCATGGATCAATGTAGACTAATTATTCAAATATAAATATCACAACAAATATGAAAAATTAAGTAACTTTGAAAACATAAGTACTAACAAACTTTGCGATCAACCATTTTTTTCCTTGTCGTCCTGTCTTATGTGTTGATTGGGTTCTATTTTGTTTTCTTTTCTGCAACAAAACAATTGAAAATTAGTATTTAATATGATAAATAAATTCAATGTACATAAGATAATAAATGAATGATCACATATCTTTGATGGACGTTGTTGTTGGGATGCATCCTCCTATGATACAGTTATGTTCGTTTCTTTTATGATCTCCTTGTACACTCTTTTGAACATCCATATGAGCATGCATTGGGTTTCCCCTTTTTTTTCACTTGAAATTTTGACAATATTCCTGAAAAATGAAAAAACACAATAATATTTTCTTAAATGGACATGAAAGTAAATATAGAAAAACAAATTAATTTGCTAATTATTGGAACATATTATAAAAAAACATGTTTAGTAATAATACCTTTTATATGACTTTTTTTTTGTTGTTATAATTTTTTTTGTTGCAAGTCTCACAAGTCTCATTGACCATGGCTCCGGAAACACTTCTTGTAGTATACGTATAACCTGATTCTTGGAGTCACTGGATTGACTTTTGTATTGTAAGTGGAAATGACGTCTATAAAAAATTTCCACTATATCCCTCAAAGATCTATAAACTTTTTCCCCTCTCATTAACTTTAAGCACCACTCCAAATGAATTGATGACTAAGTTGTCATCATCATTTACATCCTTAACATTTTTTGTCCTCTTAGGATGAGATTTGATTCCCTCCCTATCAGTCGCTACATAACATTAAAAAATAAGTGAAATCGAGTGTTTAAAACTTGTTAATGATTAATGTTAAGAAATTTATTTTTAGTAAAAGTCAAAGAAAACTTAATGTTGATTACCTTTCAATTCACCTGTTTCCTCTCTTTGCAACATTTCCATCAACTTTTTACGCTCTTTTGCAATTAGATTGTGAACAATCTTATCGGGTTTCTTCAAAAACATTATCTGCATGACTCGCATTAACCAATACAAATCATTGATTTAAACTTACAAATATTTCAAATTATATATTATTTTTTTAATAAAACTTAAAGAACTTGCCTGCCTCTCTTCTTGGGATGAGCTTCCATCACGCTCGCTGCAATAAGATGTTTTATTTGAACTTCTATAAACCATATTGTGTATATATATATAAAAAAAAGGAATCATCAAAAACATGAATCATGAAATTTTTATACAATCTATTATTTTGGTGCACTTCATTAAATAGAACGCACCAAAGCATCGAACATATACTCACACCGACGTGTACTATTAGTCGTTGCACACCACTAACGTGTATGCATATGATACACAATCAATATTATTTATTTTGTTTACCAATCAATGCTTTACAAGGATATATGCACCCTAGTTTGCTTGTCTATATAGTGAGCACCGAGGCGATTTTCATGTACAGTGCACTCCAGAGTATTTTTCTTGTATAGTGTGCACTGCATACTGCGGAAAAGATTTAAAAAAAATCATTGTCAACGACAGATTTGACAAGGTTTGGGATTTGATGCAATCAGTGGTACCATTGCAATGGATACCAAACACCCCATATGCAGCTAAATAAACCTTATAAAAATCTATTTCTTCAAAAAATAAACCTTAAAAAAATCTATAGCTTATAAAAATAAACCCTATAAAAATCTATTGCTTATAAAAATAAACCCTATAAAAATCTATTTCTTAAAAAAATAAACCCTAAAAAAATCTATTGCTTATAAAAATAAACCACATAAAAATATATTTCTTAAAAAAATAAACCCTATAAAAATATATTGCTTAAAAAATAAACCCTAAGAAAAACTATTGCTTATAAAAATAAACCATATAAAAAATCTATTGCTTAAAAAAAGAGGGGAACAAGAAAAAACAACAAGAAAGCTATGACTTCCAATATCAAAGATAACTATGAATGATCTGGATTATTTTCGGCACGAAATGAGAGCGGAGATATAATAAAGAAATGCACAGAGATATTGCAGATATTCAATAATATAACAGGAATGTATCAGAGATGAAACCATAAACACAAATATACAGTAATACACGATTTCTATTAATCAGAGAAATGTACAGAGACTGTAAAAATACAGAGTGAAAGACTCGCTAGAATGGTGGAAGCTTATCTTTGAGAAGAGATGTGACGGCTACTCGCATTCGCAAGAAGATGATTACAATGAGG
>SNQJ01S0049533.1:14963-31991 GCA_010110895.2 Picea sitchensis | reverse complement strand
CAAAAACCTAACCCTAGGAGATGAAGCGCCAAAAGTCATGTGGGCCCCGTTTGGGTAAGTGAGTACATCAACTTCCCGGGGTCGTAACTTTTGCATACGATCTCCGTTTTAGGCATATAATAGCTCATTGGAAAGATCTATCCAAGGACTACAACATTTGAACAAAATTTCATGATGAAGTTTTACTACCACAACATACCCCAAAAAACATTGTTTAGGGCCTCAAAACGGCTCCAGAAGTTCAGGACCCGAAAAACTGCTAAAAATAGTAAATTGCCAAAATTGCCAGAAAGTCGTTTTGAGCCATTTGGAAAAGGTGGGGGGGGCACCGATATCCACCTGGATCAATGAAAATCTTATATATGTTTTTAACATGTATTGAAAATAGTTTGAATCAAATAAGGAAAGATTAAAATGATCATTAGAATGAAGTCACATGCCTAGAATTTATTATCTGCAGATTTGTATGTGCCCTACAGATCCCTTCCAATTTTGGCTCTTCAAAAAAATCCAGCCACTCCAAATTATTTTGTGGTAAATCTCTTTTCCACAAATATTCCCTTTAAATTATACGAAAAAAATGAACTAATGGATAGTGTTTTCATTTATAAACAAACATGTTTTGAAAAATGAAATTCCCTCTCTTTTTTCACTGTGTTTTTTCAATTAGTATGTAAAAATATTTATTAAACTATATATTTTAAAAATTAAGTTTGTCGTCAAATAAGTGTGTCGTGTTGAACATTGCTCTCTGGTGTGTATATATTAAAAATCACGTCGATACCAATTTTATCGACCTAATAGAAATCCAAACCTCCACTTTTAAAATTTATGAATGTTTTGGTTTGCAAAGGTTGTAACTGATGTGATGGTTCAGTGTGTTGCATAGTTTGTTGCATGAGCGTTATATATATATATATATATATATATATATTAGAGCATTATAAAATACACAAATGCACCAATAAATTTTAATATTGGATTCATGCACGTATTGACAATGGTTTTGACTCAAATGCAGGGAAAAGAAAGTTATAATATCAAATGGATAATACTTCATATTCCGGCTCATTCCATATCGTTGCAAGTTTGTCAACTTCTCCCACACCATTTGAAGGCTAGATTTTATTTATAATTCATTTATCTGGTTGAATTTATGTCATTTATGCATGTGTATTTGAACAATTGTTCATTGAATTTTGTAGGATCATAAATTGGGATCGAGTTCGGATGAGAAAGATATTGCACCACTACAAAAATGTTGCAAGCTCTTATCAGGAGAAATATATTGCAAGAAAATGTTTGATGAAAATGGAAAGTTTCTTTACCCTGCCAATTGTAACATTACATCTTCCAGTAACCTGCAACCTAGTTCGACGGTATTACATCGTGAATTGGATCTCTTTTATGACACACCAGTGGGATGTGATTGATCAAAATGTAAAGGGTTGAAGAAGAACCCTCGTTGTGTCACATTATCTCATTATATTAATGATTGACTACCCAAATTTGATGGTCTAATACCTCCCACTACGGTCAATAATCCAATAGGTGATATAGAAAAGACACGTTGGAACACTTCCATGTGCTCATTTTTTGAAAAGTTGGAAGCCATATCAACTATGTTTCCTTCTAAATTGTACAACCAGTCTCCTTCTGTTGAGTCAACATAGAGTTTTTATAGTGAGCCAAAGTATGATATCAATACTACCCAAAACATCACTACTAGGAGATCAAAAAAGTTGTATGAGCTAAGAGAAAAATGTCCAAGTACGCATCAAAGTATGTTTAATTGTTCGAAGGTAGCAATGAATTCCCTCTTCCTTTCCATCTACAAAGTAAATACCAAACCAATTACAACCAAGCTTTGTATGGCGCTTGGCCATCATTCGTGCCTATGCTTGATGTTGGAACCCAATTCTCTTTTTGTTGTAATAGTTATATGATTTCCAAGTCTAAAATAAATGTTGCAAATATTAGATTGTTTAACCTTTCACATGTATTTGTTCCTCATAAACAATCAGTGGAACTTATGTCATTTTGTAGTCCTCTTTATTGTTGGTGTGATTACTTGAATATTGTCAAATACAAACATAGAATTTCCATGTATAGTATGTGCATGAATGGTTATGCTTCTGGAAAATTTAATAGGAAAAACTTGTTATATATCAATGATTGTCCATGAACTCATGGGAGCATCGCAGGGTTCATAAATAGTTGTAGGGCCTCATTATTTAGCACAAATTGTTCCTTTGAGGAACACTCCAATGGCACATAGTTATTTATGAAAAGGAAGACATCTAGATTTGTGTTTGTTCATGCAATACGTATTTTGTCTCCTAGTGATGATTTGTTGATAATCTATAACTTTCGTAGACCACCAATGACTCGTCAAAAATTCCTTGCATTGGGTCTACCTTTAGACGTCCCCTTGGAACGTAAGAAAAAGATGATTGAATAATTGTGTTTTTCGATTTTCAAAGGAAATGGTGTAAACGTATTTCTTAATTCAACATCAGTTTTATTAAAATGGTTGGTTGCATGTTACAATCATTACATCAAAGATGGGGACTAAGCTCCCTATAACTTCTACACGGATGTTTTTTTGTATTTTATTTATTAAGTTTTCTTAATATTTCTTACATTTTTATATATTAATAATGAACCCTAGCCATTATAAGCTTTGCACACTAGGGATTGTATTCAGGGCTAATATGGCCCACATATGAAAAATAATGTATTTTCCCTTAAATTTGATGCTTCATGGATTATTCATGATGCAAAGGGCCCTATAATATCAAATAGGATCACAAAGGGAATATGGAAAGCATAATTTATTTAAGGATCTCTTAGGGTTAATTGTGGACGACAGAGGAAAGTTCTATATTAGTTATTTGATAAGACATATGTATTAATAAAATGATTTTGATTACATGATTACAAAAAATATGAGAATGAATACTGGTAATTGTAGAATTTACATAGAACACTAATGTCATAGGATGCATGCACATTATGTAAAATTAAGTTATTTGGTAGGGAAAGTATCATATGTCCATGTTATATAATGACTTTGTGTCAACTTTTTTTTTTCTTAAAAAACATGGTGGTGGTTGATACTACATAAACCAATTAATTAAATTCATCATTTTCAAATAATTTGTCATTGTGTTTTATTTTTACAATATTTTTAAATAGTTTACACAGAATCATCTTTGATGAAATTGCATGCATCTGTAGATATATTTCTATGGATTCAAAATATATATTTTTATATAAATGTTATTATTTGATGAATATTAATTCCAAATATATATATAAATTTTTTTATAAAAATGTTATTTATTCCTATTATTTTAATATTTTTCGTGTAACACGTATCATAATTTAAAAATACATGTCTCTGTTTTTGCAATAAAAATTTAACACAATCATTTTTTAAAAATTGACATTTTTGCCTACAAACAAAAAAAACATATTGATTCTATTAACACATTTATTAATTATTATTAATAATAATACAAAGTGAGGTGCATTTTATAGTCTAATATGACACTTGGCTTAAGTCATCCCAATATAATAATTGAAAAGAAAAAAGAACATCCCAATATGTAAGATATTTGCACCATCCCTACTCATAAATATAACAATTATAAATGTAATTATGAACAATTATTATAATTTTATCAATAAAATAAATGAAAAATAGCATTTCATTAAAATATTTTTCATTGTAAACATATTTTAATCAACATATTGTATCTCACTAGAAATTAAACAATTCACCTTGACGATGAATTTAACATTTTGTGGCATTAATAGTTTAAGTTTTTGCTATTAAAATCCAAAGTAAACGATTTCATAAAACTAAAGTTAAACATTGTGTGACAACTCTAAATTATAATGAGTGATACATCTTAAATTTAATTTTAAAACAAAGAAATCATTAGCGTACTTATTATACATTTTATAAATCAAACAACAACAAGATCAACATGATTTTAAAAAACAAAATATACATGTGTGCTATATTGTGTATAGTGCACCAGTGCGATTGAAATCACATCGGAGCAGTTTTTATGTAAAAATGCTTCGAGAAACAATTTAATTGACAAAGTACGTATGCAAACCTCCACAATCAAAGCTTTGTGGATGTTTTGTTTTGGGGAGGGAAAATATAGGTCTCTCTTCAGTGCCACTCATAATTTAGCGCATGGAATCAATCCTCTATCACTTCCTTAGTGCTCTGCCTCACATCTCCTCCTTTGCAGGATGCTTGAATTTCTCTAAGATATTTTCCTTATCATTATGGTAGCCCTAATATGAACTGGAATTAATTCACTTGTAGATCACATACCTACACCTCCTCTTCTTCGCCTCGAGGGGGCTTATCAAATAGCTCTTTAGGGATGGGGAGGAATTTCATAGCCCCAAAGTATTTTTAATCAGGGCCCTTTCCTATGGCACTGGGCACATCAACTTCCTTCCCTTCCAAGTCCATCATCTTGGCCCCTACTTTGGAATAATTAGGACTGCCAAGCTCTACAGTCGGAGCTTCCCAGTGCCCCTTTACCCTGTTCAACAAGAAAGGGCCCTGGTGGATGTCTTAATTATAACACTGTGTCAACCTTAAGATTGACAGAATCTACTTATTATATATTTAATAGAATTTAAGAAGCACATTTGGAAAAACAATCAATGATCTATTTTAAAAACACTTATTAAACTATATATTTGTTAATTTTAAAACAAAGAAATCATTAGGGAACTTATAATACATTTTACATATCAAACAACAAGAACATCAACATGATTTGAAAAAAACAAAATATACATGTGTGGTATATTGTTTATAGTGCACCAGTGCAATTGAAATCGCATCAGAGTCGTTGTTATGTAAAAATGCATTGAGAAACAATTTAATTGATAAAGTATGTATGTAAACCTCCACAATTAAAGTTTTGTGGTGGAAAAAATATAGGTCACTCTTTAGTGCCACTCATAATTTAGCGCATGGACTCGATCCTCTATCAATTCCTCAGTGCTTTCCCTCTCATATCCTCCTCCACGGGCCGCTTGAGTTTCTCTAAGATATTGTCCTTGTCATTCTTGTAGCCATAATATGAACTGGAGCCAATTAGCTTGTAAATCGCATACCTACACCTCTTGTTCTTTGCCTCAAGGGGGATTATCAAATAACTCTTTGGGGATGGGGAGGAATTTCATAGCCCCAAAGTATCTATAACTGAGTCCCTTTCCTGTGGCATTAGGCACATCAACTTCCTTCCCTTCCAAGTCCATCATCTTGGCCCCTAATTTGGAATAATTAGGACTTCCAAGATCTACGGTTGAAGCTTCCTAGTGCCCCTTTACCTTGTTCATCAAGAAAGGACCCTAATGGATTTCTTAATTATAACACTATTTCAACCTCAAGATTGAAAAAATCTTTTTATTGTATATTTAATAGAAGTTGAGAAGCACATTTGGAAAAATAATTGATGATCTATAAGCTTTTTCAATATCTCTTATCACTAAATATTAAGAATTACCTTGGCCTCAACATGCTCCTCCATGATATCATCACTCGTTTACTTACTAAGAAGTCCATAATGTTTCTTTTTTTCCACAACCATGCACTCAATCACTTTCTCATCTAGAAGGGGGACATGGGAAACAAACTCATTCTCTCTCTGCTACTAGTTTACCTTATCCCACTCTCCCATTTCTTCTTCCACATCCTCATCTTCCACGAATAGGACTGACTTATTAGAAACGACCTTGACCCTCTTTATCATCAACCTGGTGTCCCTCTAGATAGACTCTATCCTATTCCACTCCCTCAATGCTCTGGCCTGCGTCTCCTCATCCACGGGTTGCTTGAATTTCTCCATGACATCATTCTTTTCATCGTTGTCATCATAATAATAGGCATCAATTAGATTTTAGATCACATACCTAAACCTCATCTTTTTCGCCACAAAGGCTTATCAAATAACTCTTTGACGTTGGGGAGGAATTTCTCAGTCGCACTTGTACAATTGATTGCTATAAGATGGCATGTTACAATCTTCTAGCAACCAATTTTATAAGTGCGGCTAGGAAATTCCTCCCTGTCGTCAAATATTTATTCGATAAGCCCCATGAGGCGAAGCAGATGAGGTCTATGTATGTGATCTACAAGAAAATTTATGCCATTTGTTATGGTGATAACGATGATGAGAGAAATATATTGGATAAAGTCGAGTGGCCCATAGAGGAGGATATGTGAGCCAGAGCGCTGAGGGAGTGGAAAAGGATCAAGTCTATCTAGAGGCAGGCCAGGTTGATGATCAAGAGTGAGGACTTCATTTCCATTAAGCTGGTCCTATTCGAGGAAGATGATGATGTTATGGAAGAAATGGGACAGCATAACAAGGGAAACCAATAGTAGAGAGAGTGAGAGTTTGTTGCCCATGTTCCCTTTATGGATGAGAAAGAGATCGAGTCCATAGTTGTGGAGAAGAAGAAACATGATGAACTTATTAGTAAGTACACAAGTGGAAATCTCATGGAGGAGCAGGTCAAGGCCAAGGCAATGATTAATATTTAGCCACAAGACATGCTAACAAAGCTTATGGATCATCAAGTTTTTTTCCAAATGTTCTTCTTAAATTATATTAAATATAAAATATGGATATTAGGTCAATCTTGAGGCTGACACAGTGTTATAATTAAGAAATCAACGAGGGTCCTTTCTTACTGAATAGGGAAAAGGGGCACTATGAAGCTATGATCATAGAGCTTGGCAATCCTAATTATGCCAAAGTAGAGGCCAAGATGAAGGACTTGGAAGGGAATTAAGTTGATGTGCTCAGTGCCACATGAAAGGACCCTGATTACAGATACTTTGGGGCTATATAATTACTCCTCATCCTCAAAGAGATATCCAATAATCCCCCTCAAGCTGAAGAAGAGGAGATGTAGGTATGCGATCTACAAATGAATTGACAACAGTTCACTTTATGGCTACAGGAATGAGGAGATCGATATCTTGGAGAAATTTAAGTGGACCATGCAGGAGGAGATGCGAGGAAGATCACTAAGGAAGTGACAGAGGATCAAGTCCATGCACTAAATTATGAGAGGCACCAAAGAGTGACCTATGTTTTTTCCTCCGCTAAACAAAGTCTGCACAAAATTTAATTGTGGAGGTTTTCATATGTAGATTATGAATTAAATTGTTTTCCTTTTGGCTATTATTGTTACTACTAATCTTGGTGTTGTCATCGTATCCGATTCACATAAAATCCTTTTTAGAAACATATATGTAGATAAAATGAATTTAAAATATAAATTACAAACATATATAACTAATTTGTATTTATCAAAAATTCAAAATAGTTTATGTTTGCAAAACAAAAAGTGAAAACCTAAGCAGTGCTCTTAACAAATGCATATGCATCATGTTTGGTGCTTCTTATATTATAGAAGGCATCGAGCAAACATCTTTTAAATATAATGCACCGGTGCGTCATTGTTAGTTGACGCCCATATCTATAGTAGTATGTTGTGATATATAAAACACAGGTTAAGGGTTGGTGTTAAACCACTTGGTGCACTGGGTTATATTAAATGCACTGAATATCTCACTAGACACTTTTAACTGGTGCGATGTCTTTTCATGAGACACCGTTAATGGGGTCATTTTACAATGCACACTGGAATGATAATTTTTAAACTATTTTTTTCGGTACAACTTACTTAACCGCCCTGATGCGTTTTGTTTAAAGTAAGATACTGACACTTCATTTGAGATTTCTTTGCATTGATACCTGTGCATTTGTATTATAATGCACTGGTGATGGAGCATTCCATAAAACAAGCATGGATGATAAATTATTATGTATTTTTCTTGTTGTGTTGCAGTACACATTACTGGTCTGTTTTATTTATTTGATGCACCTTGGAGGAAACTTGTGTTTCAAAAACTTGGTGGTGTGTTCGATTAATAGAACACATCAATGTGTTTATCTCAATCGGTTCACTCCCTATCATCTTATCAGTTCTTAACATAACACACATTATGCTGCAATTGTTTTAAAATTCATCCCAGTGTCATGCTCTTTACATTACCGATGCATTGTTTTGATCCATCTGCACCAACCAGTGAAATTGTTGAATATGAACTTACACGATGTGATGTGTTAATATAAACACACTTGTGATACTATGCTATTGTATCACTTACGTTTTTTTTAATGGTGTGTTATGTTGTTGACAACATTGGTTAAAGGGCATCCACTGAAATGACATAGCGAGTTGGTGCAAGGTGTTACTATTAACTCACCAGTACCACCGTGATAGTGGAGCACCATCCTTTTGTTCCTCAATGCATTGTAAATGCGAGTGCACTGGGAAGGAGGTGTCCAATGATACACCCTGCTATGAAAATTCAATAAATATATGTCCCAATGCATTTATTTATACAGTGCCAATGTGTTGGATTACAACGGTTGCACCGCTACGTTAAATTTTATAAATTGTTATGTTAGTGGTGGAATTAGTTAAGTGAAGTGTATCAGTGCATAATGTTAACTGACATCTATGAGATTTATTTGGCACGCGTATTTTTTCATAAAGTATGGCGGTGCATTTGAACATTTACTTGTCAGAGCATTATTTTTCTGGTACGTCCCAACATGGTTAATACAAATTGGTGCACCGCTAGGTTAAATTTTATATATTATTGAGATAGTGGTGCAGTTAATGAAGTGTAATGGGATGGTGCGGGTATGAGCCTAGTTTTCTTTGATGTCTAGGTGTTTCGAAGGACGCACCACTTTGTTTTCTAGTAATTTATTGTGGTGTGCTAGATTGAATGACACTGGTGTGAACATATACGGATGCCCTAATAACAATGCTCACTGTGTATTTAACACATTATGCATTGTATGTGTTGCTCACTGTGTATTTAACACCATATGCACTAGAGGTGGTGCTCACTATGTATTTAACATAGTATGCACTGCTTCGAGGCGAGCCAAACCATTCAGGTGCACTGTGTGAAAAAAAAACAAAATTAAAAAAAATATGAAATTTCAAGCTAAATTCTAATTTTGATTGGATTACAATGAAATAGGAAGTTAATAAATAATTTAATTGGTCTCTTCTGTCCTAAAGATGCATGGTTGCACTGTTGAGAAGAAATGAAAATTCATGGTAATTTCCAAAATTTGGAAATGTGTGGAATCAACCAATGGAGTTATCCTAGTTGGTGTAGAGCACCAAAAACAAATCATTTTAGGAATAAAGGTGAGCATAGGTTCTTACTTGAGAGTTTGGAAGCATGATTTGCATTGTAACAATGAAAATCAATTTGGTGATTTTTTTTATTTACCTTACCGCATTGCGCCTTTCAACATAAAGGCGCATGGGTATGTATCGTTCAACTACGCCAATGAAATTTATTCAACATATGTAATTTTATTATAAAGTATAGAGGTGCAACATGGATGCTCTTATTCTTTATTGTTCATTAAATTACCAATGTGTATGTACCTTAAAGGTGCACCACTAAAAAAACCTTCGGAAAAACCTACAGTCGTCTTCCTCTGCTATGAACAATGACGATGTGTTTGAACATTTAAGACCTGGTGCAATATTTATTTAGGTGCNTTTTTACCATAAAGGCGCACTGGAAAAAAAAAACCTTGGGTCGCTTGCCTCCGCTATAAACATTTAAGAGAAGAATGTTTCGGGGAGGTTCCATAAAAATATTAGCAAGAAGGTGTTGTCCTTGTAGTGAATTCTCAATGTCCATGAGGCGAGGGGTATTTTACACCTATCCTCCTTTCAAAATATATATTCAGTGTGGTCTTGGAGAGGGAAAAAATAATATGGCATAAGTGCAATTACAAACTATTTTAATGAAAATTGCTCAGGAGTATGGATTAAATAAAATCAACATTTTCGGAATTTTGTGCACTAAACAGAGCTAGTGTTAAAGATAATTTTCCCCTCCCTAATATAGAATTAATTTTATAGCAAGTTGTTGGATCTCAAATGATGTCCTTACTCAATGATTTTTCAGGTTATAATCAAATAAGATTTAAGAGGACTGATAAATACAAAACCACATTTATTACTCGTTCATACATTTTTTCTTACAAAGAGATATGAAAATAACTTTTGATGATATCATTGGTAATATTATTCAAGTATATCTCGATGATTTCATTGTTTATTCAAAAATGTGATCATATCACTTTAATGATCTTAGGAAAGTCTTTTTACGATGTAGAAGATTTGGTATGTCTTTAAATCCTAAAAAGTTTGTTTTTGGCATTACTCAAGGTAAACTCCTTGGTCACATTATCTCAAATTCTAGAATCAACATAGATCCTAAAAGAGTTACCACAATCTTAAATCTTTCTGCACCTACATATAAAAACGAAATACAATCTTTCATGGGTAGAATAGGTTTTGTTAGAAGTTTTGTTCCTAATTTCACTGTGATGGTTAAACCTACTCATAACATGTTGAAACGGGATCAATATTTCTCTTGGAAAAAATATGTCGAAAAGGATTTTGTAGGAGTTAAAATGTCAATCGGTTCAGCTCTGGTCCTTATGCAAACGACATGGAGTTAAAAAAAAATCAACAGAAGAAGCAATTTATGTTGTCCTTATGAAAAAAGATGATCAAAATAATGAGCATCATGTAGCCTCCATGAGTCAGAGATTATCTAATGATGAAATCAAGTATTCTTCTAATGAAAAACATGCTTACGCTTTCATTAAGTCCATAGAGAAATTTCACCACTTCATCCTTGGAAAGCACACACAGGTAAAAGTCCCTTTACCTGTTGTCAAGTTTTTGCTTTCACGGACTCATCTTTCAGGAAAACTTGCACATTGTCTTGAAAAGATTCAAGAACATGATTTAATGATTACTACTTCTCGTACTCTTAATGATCTGAAAAATCCTTAGATGTTGATTATTTTTAAATACATATAAACATCTACTTGATCTTCAAAATAATAATGATCGCTTGACTGTTTACAATTTACATGTGAAATACTTATCTAACCATATGCACTTTCATGGTAAGTAACTTACAAATAACTGAGCACAAAATGAACAACAATAATGAAATCAAATACATAAGTTTGATAATAGAGTTTACCCAATTTGGGCTACGTCTTTGGGTCCACTTCCAATAGAGACATATTTATTAATGCTCAAATGTTTGTGTTTTACAATAACCCTTTTACATGTTACTCAAATGTAGAAATGGAATGCACCATTGGATTCCTTGTGAAAAATCATGAAAAATGAGTATAAAATTTCTGAAATCCCATCAAGGGACCTCTCGACACGCTTTACTGTGTAGCCTCAAAGCCTATGTACCCTTAGGGATGCACTTGGAGACAATACTCTCTACAATAGTGAAATGTGTGTACAATCCTTGGTCCACACACAATAGTCAAACAATAATTAATTTGTTTTGGAAGATCCTGTATTGTGGGGCACCAATTGTCTAACAGTTAATATGTTGGTTTGTTACACGATAGGTCTAGGGATCAAACCCTACCGACCTTCGTTTAATCCATGCCTTGGTTATAGTTTTTGGTCATATATACCATATAGTTTCAACCATATATGTGGAGGTATATAATTTTATCACCCGTGAATCTCAACACCTGACTATGTGATATACCATGTGACCGAAAATTATGGGTCGAGGGCTTAGCCCTCAACCCTATTTTCCATTCATTCAAACCTTACTTAACTTTAAATATTTATGAAACCATATACATGTTAAATTCTATTGTGTGGTCCATTGGTAAGGCGCTCGGGTAAGGTTATGGAGGTCGTGGGTTCAACCCCCGTTGACTCCATAATTTTAATATACATAAACCATTAATGGCCAATGGGAGGTTGCCACGTGGAAACCTCTCATTGGATTATATCTGCCACATGTTTCCCTATGATTAGTCCACCTAGATTGTACGGATATGCCACTTGTCAACCTGTGACTTGTCCACGTAACTTGCCTAGTCAACATACGGTCAACCCACGTGGCACCTTAGGGCTGTGGCCATGTCATCACCATATAATTGTGTTGTTGTGCCACGTTTCACCCTTCTAGTGGTGACACGTGTCACCTTTCCCCCTTTGACTTTGAATTTTGACCAAACTTTGACCGTTCATAACGTTTGCACACAATCTCTATTTGACTTGTCATTTGCGCCATTGGAAAGTTGATGATGAGTTCTACGCACTGATGTTTTTTTTTAGAGAATTTGGGATGGTCTGATTTTGAGAATTTCTAAACCATTATGGACCTCTGTGGATGTTCCATATCTTTTTGGACCTCTATGAGCATTCCTAGATCCTCCTGAATCATTACTCCCCATTGGAATCCTTTTGGACCACCAAAAGCTTTGATTACTCAGCAACTAGGTGAGGGTAAAACTCCCCCACCCTTCCAATATCCATCCACTTTACCCTTCTCGATTTTACCCCTTTTAGACCAACTCGAAGATATTCCACATCAACTCGTTTTGAAGTCCAAATTCTTCTGTCAAGAATAACATCTTCCTTTAGCTCATTCAAATATTTTGGAGAAAAAACATCAATTGTTGGAACTTGAATACTTTCATCTTCATCCATAATCATTGGAGGCTCATAAAGCTTCAAATTTTTAACATTTACCACTGAATACATTTTCATGTAGGCTAGTAGATCTAAACGAAAGGCATTAGTACCAATCTTCTCCAAGATATTGAATGAACCATATTGAATTGGCCCTAGATTTTTACCTTGATCAACTTTCATTTTGTCTTTATTGATATGTAACCATACTTGATCACCAACTTCAATTTGATGACCAACCCTATGTTTGTCATGTCTTGCCTTGTACTTGGCTTCGATTTTTTCTAATTGTTCCTGTATATCTTGATGTACCCATTGAATATTTTGAATGAACCTTTTAGCTTTATGTGTATATTCTTGTTCATCTTCTTGATTTAGGTGATTTAGGAAAGTAACCCAAACACACTTCAAAAATATTTTTGTGAGTAGAATAATTCATGGCATGATTATAGGCATGTTGTACATAAGGAAATTGTTCATCCCATAACTTAGGATGCTTGTTGCAGTACCCTCTAATATGTACAATTTTTCTTCTTACCACCTTTGTTTGTCCAAAAACAAATTCCATAGGTGATTTAAGAAAGTACCCCAAACACACTTCAAAAGGAATTTTATGAGTAGAAGAATGCATGGAATGATTATAGATATGTTGTACATAAGGAAACTTTTCATCCCATAACTTAGGATGCTTGTTGCAGTACCCTCTAAGTATATGTACCATAGTTCTTCTTACCACCTATGTCTATCCATCTCTCTATGGATGAAAAGTCATTCTCTTCTTCAACTTAGTGTCCATAAGCTCCCATAAATGAGACCAAAAATTTCCCAAAAAGAGAGAGTCTTGATCTACTATAATAGATATAGGAAGTCCAAAATGAACCCATACATTAGAAAAGAACACCTATGCGGTCTTTTTAGTTGTGACATGTTTCTTGCATGGCATCAAAATACACATCTTGTTGAATCTATCCAAAACAACATACAAATAATCATGACCTGTCTTGGACGTTGGAAAATCCCTACAAAATCCATGGAGATACTTTCCCATGGATGAGAAGGTACGAGAAGTGGTGTATATAACTCCAACTTTCTATTGCTAGGATTACTTGTGGCACACATAACACACCCTTTGATATACTTAGAAATTATTTCATTCATTCGAGGCTAATAAAAATATCTTTGTAACTGTGCTAATGTCTTATCAACCCCGAAATGACCAGAATTGAGAGATGTGTGAGCTTCTCTTATTACATTTACTCTTTCATCTCTAGGTATACAAATCTTTCCAAGATGATTTACTCTTTCATCTCTAGGTATACAAATCTTTCCAAGATGATAAAACAAATTTTCATGCATATAATAATATGATTGTTAATTGTCGTGAGTTAATGCATCATATACCTCTTTAAAACCATCATCCTTATCATATTGTTCTGTATATCTTTCATGCACTAAAGGATTATACCTTAGTATTGTCGATGCAGTAATCACTAGTCTTGACATCATATATATAACCTTGTTATGAATACCTTTCTTATACTTGATTACCAAATGAAAGCGTTGTAAGAAACCTATCCACCTGAAGTGTCGTGATTGTTGTAGCTTGGTCTGTGAGTGAAAATACGGTAATGGTTGATGATCGATATGAATAATTGTGTCCTTTCCCATTAAGTAATGCTTCAATTTCTTTACACTTTGTACCAATACATACAATTCCTTATCATGTGTTGGATAGTTAATCACAACCTAAGAAAAAGTCTCAGAATGATAACATATAGGTTTACCTTGTTACATGAATAATGTGCCCATGGCATATTCGTTTGCATCAGTATGAATCTCAAATGGTTGTTGTAAATCTGGCAAATCCAAAACTGGTGTGGTGCTTATCTTTTCCTTGAATGGCTCAAAGGATTTTTTTCGTTTGCCTCCCCATTGAAAGAATTTCTTAGCACTTGTTAATGCATGTAGAGGAGTTGCTATGTATGAAAAATTAGCAATGAATTTCCTCCAGTACTTTAATGCTCCTAAGAAGCTCCTAACTTATGTGATAGTAGTTGGCTTGGGCCATTTCAAAATGACTTCTACATTTTCAGGGTCTAGTTTTAGCTGACCATTCCCTACAATGTAACCCAAATATACTAGAGAAGTTTTTCCAAATTCACATTTAGAAAATTTTACATATATTTTCTCCTTCTTCAAGAGTTCATCTTGACATTCTTTATATGATCTTCCCATCTTCAACTAAATATCAATATATCATCTAAATAGACGATAAAAAAATCATCTATGTAGGGGTTGAACACATCATTCATTACCCTCATAAATGTTGTTAGTGCAATGCATAAACCAAATGGCATAACTAACCATTCGAACAATCCTTGCTTGGTCTTGAAAGAAGTTTTCCATATTTCACCTTCTGATATTTTGATCTGATGGTAACCACTTCTCAAATCCAACTTAGTGAAATAAACATCATTCTTTAATTGATCCAATAAATCATCAATTATGGGAAGAGGATAACGGTTCTTTATCGTAATATTTTCATGGCTCAGAAGTACACATCCTCCACATGCCATATTTCTTTAGAACTAATACAATAGGAGAACCACACTGAGAGGATCTTGGCATGATGATTCCTTTATCGAACAACTCCTGAACTTGTTTCTTTATTTCTACATTCTCAATCACTGATGACCTATAAATTCCAATGTTCGGAAGATGAGCATCCTATTGAAAATATATTTCATGTTCAACCTCCCTATTAGGAGGAAACCCTGTAGGTTCCTGAAACAACTCATCATAGTTAGATATGATGTTGACCATCTCCTATTTATGATTTGGTTATATATTCTTCTTTTTTCACTATCATGAGAACAAAATATTTACTTGGGCTCACGAGTATCTTAATTTTTCCTATGCTCACTAAATAAACATTTTTCTTGATACGATGATCCCTAACAATATATTCAACCCCGTCCTTGAAAAGATGATATTTATTCTCTTCACAGTAGAATATGGCCTTCCTGTCAAATAGATATGGACTACCCAAGACAATGTCGCAAATGTCAAGAGGCACAACATCTAATTCCACCTCATCAAATATGTCACACACCCAACCCCTAAGTACCTTTTTAAGGGATGGGGTATAAATTTTTCACTTAACCTAATACCCATGGCCCAGTAATTATTGAAGTCTTTACTTTCTCTTTTCCCTCTTCGAAGTAGTTTAACACTAACTCAATAAATTACTCATATGATAATTATGAGTAATTATATTATAACACAATGAGGATAATTTTTCCATAATATACTTAAGTTGATTAACCTTAATTAAGGTATATAATTCAATTCCTCTATGTTGCATTTTCATGTAATTTAACGTATATATAAACATATGCATATTTATTTATTTACTAGGAAAACGGATTAACTATATTCAACCACAAATTATCCTTTTATTAATTATATTATAATATGATTAATCTATATCAAAGGAGCACATAGGATTATCAATACCCATTAATACCTAAGCCTCCAAAATTCGGTGAAGATTCTACATCAGGCTTTTATGAACCCAAATATCCCGAACGTCGGAGTTTCGGAGAGGGTCCCACTCATATTGTTCCTTTATAATTGATTCCACTTAACGTTTATCATAACATTGGGATATGGGAAAAATAGGTTCGGCCTTTGGTTGTTTTGCTCCTATGCTCTATATTCCCCAACATCCCGGAGTCTCGAAGCTCCGAACTCCTGAAGACTCGAACTCCCGAAGGGTCCATGCTTGCACATGACTTTGCATTAAACATTAAATTAAAAAGGGTAAAGAGGGTTTGTACTTTATTATGTGCCAATATCACAACGACTCATTTAAAATATATAATATTATATTACATATTTTTGGAGATTGTGCCCGTGTTTACAAGGTCTCAAATATTTTATTAATATTTGAAATAAGATATATATATATATATATATAGAGAGAGAACTCCTTGTCAACCCCCTTCGGTTCTCCACCACATTCCTTATACTCCAATCTCTTAGAGCCCCGGAGTCTCAAAGCTCCAAAGTGACCCCAGTGGCACACATTACCACATAATTTAATAATCAAAGGAGATGGCTTCATTTACGCATAATCAATTTAATGAACCTTAAAATAATATAATATATTATTTTATATTCCTCGAAAATTACGCCCATGTTTTAAAATTCTCCAATCTTATATTAATGATTGAAAAGAGAGAGAAAGTGTTCTCCAGTTCAATCTCCTTCGGCTCTCCAACACCTTCTGTATGTTCAATTCTCCTGGAGAGTCGAAGGAGATTGACCCGGAGTCCCGAAACCCTAAAGTGGCCCCACTTATGCATGTTTCCACATTATTTAATATTTAGA